>JAPQWV010001237.1:0-104434 GCA_027422505.1 Craterostigma plantagineum
ATTATAATGCACACTCTTCTTTTCCCATATTCCTATTTCACACAACACAGGGCCCTAGGTTAGGCTCGACACCCTCGAGCGCAAAGACTACTCGGAGGCCACCCCCAAGTCTCGCGGCAGCCTACCCTGGTAGTGCACTGGACGATCACGCCAATGGCCTCCTACCGGGTCGCTCCGCATCAAAAGTATAAGCTGATAGTGCACTGGACGATCACGCCAATGGCCTCCTATCAGGTCACATCAATATCTCCGGCGGTATGCACCTCGGGACGGTCACGCCCGAGTAGACAGATCGATCACGCCTGTCTCCGCCAGGTGCCCAGTGAGCCCAACCTCGACTCCTCTAAGAGTCACCAATCACAAGCATCTCATTCTACCCCGTACGTCAATATCTCATATCACCGTCTCACTACTGTACAACACTCTCTTCCTAACGTGGTATGCATGTGCTATGCATATACATAAAATTTCATAAAGCACGATCCGCGTACAACGTAAATAAAACAGGTAAAACAAATAAATCATATAAGCCACGTAAATCACATAATCACATGAAAACACATAATTGTGTTTACGTATTGTAGATGGATAATCCATCTACCTATCCTCCCGATATCGCTAAATAAGATGTCTGATGGAATCCCTATAAGTCGATCCTCTGAATAAATAAATGTTATCACATTAGTATATTTGCTAAACTGTGTAAGTTTTTAAGTTCTCAAATCCTAATTATAGAAAACCCTAAAATTTACGAAAACCTAAAAATAATGATATTCCTAAAATAAATAAACCCTAAAATACTGAAAACCCTAGATATAGCAAAAATTCTAAAATATCGAAAATTTATTAATTAAAACAAAATGTCGAAATCTCACAAATGTCGACATCTTATCCCTCAAAATGTCGAGACATATAAAGATGTCGAATTATACAAATGTCGAGACCATCACTTGAAAAAGTCGAACCCCTTGAAAAATGTCGAGCTCATCAATTCGACTTTTATTATGATATCGAGATCTTTAATAGATAATGTCGATACCTTGGTTGAAGATGAAATGTCGAGACATACATGTCGACTTTTATTATATGGTGTCGACTTTTATTACATATTTCTATATACATATACACATGTAATGATTACAAGAACCTATTAAAGAAACTATAAAGACACGTGGAGGCCCATTATATAATTATAAGTATGACTAGTGGAGATGTTTGCTTAACCTCTGGGGTAATCGACATCTTTAATAATTATCCTATATTGAAAGCATATAATTGTCGACACATAGATGTCGAAATCCTCACTATTATTATTAAACATTTCGACATTCTACCAGTTATCACATTTCGACATTTTATGTCATTTACCTCGAAATCATTTCAGAATTTCTTCTATGAAACATCTCGAGCAATGTATTGTCGAGTTCTTATTAATGTCGACTTTTTATAATACATCAAACAGCTCGAAATCTAACTATGGTAGGATACCATATCGAGATCTTCCAAGATCGTGCTTCTCCTAAAAAAAACTAAAACAGTTTTTATTATGATTATCTTCCTAAACTAAGGTATCTCCCAAAAACGGTACTTTAAATCACTAAATTTCTAAAGAATCGACCAAGCTCTAAAGATTCCTACATATCTTGAGCTTATTAGTACTTATTTGCATAACTACTCATGAATATTACCAAATCTTCAGCAACTAAGGTTTTCTAAACATGGTAAGGATATTTCTCTATTTATCACCTAACTATGTAAACGCTCATGGCTATTAACGTGAGTTAAGTATGCTGAAAATAAGAAATTATACTTACTTCAAGGTTCAGACTTTCGAAAATTGTCTCCTTCTTATGTGTTGCACCTTGTTTGAGGGTTTCGTTCAACTCAACGTGTTTCTTCCTTTTCTTAGCTTTATTTTACTTAATGGTTTTATGATATAAAAGATGTTGAATAGGTATTAGACCATCCCAAGGAATCGATGGGACAAGGTGGTGAATAGAAATGACGTGCTTTCCCCAAGGTTTAAGCAACTTGATCATTATCTAAAGTGGTATGCTTATCTTAATTGAAGCCCTTGGGCCTTAACGAATATTATTACTTCATATATGGCCCAAATGAATTTATCCCCAGTCATGCTTCTTGATCTAATTTCCTTAAATATTTCATATTAAATTAACTCTTAGATATACATATTTATGTAAATTTCAGGTAATCATATATTTAGTTACATCAAAATCCCGTATTAATTTTACGGGTATTACAGCCTATACCCCTACCTTTACCTAATACTTTTTCTTTGTGACTAAATTATCCTTTACTTAAAATCTTATTTCCATATTACCCTCACCACCACTAAGCCATCATCGTCAATTCAGCACCCTCACCCATTGGTTGAAACAAAAAAGAAACAGTTTCATCGCACGCATTATTAAGCCATCGACGACCATTTCCCGACAATTCCTAGCACCGGCGACCTCCCTGCGACAAGAAGCTTTCATACAACAATATCATACCTTGACGAAGCTTGAAAGGTGTAATTTTATTTTAAACCTAAAGATTTTGAATTTGGGGATTTCATAAAATATATGATTTTGTGGCTTAATTATTTCTGTATGAGGTTCCATGGGTTCTACCCACTACAGAATTCCTGCGTTGATTGATTTCATGAGGAGATTTTTGGTTGAACAATAGTTTCGAATTCTATGTTATTTCATGAGAAGCTTTCCGTCGAACATATCTTTCGAATTTGGGGATTTCACGAGGGTTAATGTGTTGACTCAATACGTTGTTTGAGTGGGTTATGGGTGGTTTGATTTTATTTCAAATATTCAATCTCAGGAATCGTCGAGCCACATGATTTTCTTATCATTTGTTCTTGATACTTTATCGCTTCTGGGACTCATTATTCTTTCCTTGGGTTGTAAGATATTCCTGGTATTATCTCGCATCTATTTTGCATCTTGGTTGTTTCCATCGAATGAACGTATGGTGATATATATTTTTATCTCTCTGTATTGCCGAACGATAGGTGTCTTGAAACCAAAATGGGCTCGAACGAAGACGATATTGTTGCAATAATGGTTCTTGGATTATTATCCAATCATTTGCTCATGATGCAACTTGCATTATATCTTTATAGGCGTAGAAATGACAGGAGAAAACAGAAAGAGCCGTATACTTATTGTTGGTCCCTATTCGATCCAACAACACTGACCTAGGACGATTTACCATGCTAATTATGAAAGTTTTAAAGATCGAACGTGGGGTGGGTTAGTGTAGACGGTGGGTGCTTTGAAAATGCTTTCTTACTATTCAACACACACACACTCACACATACTACACCAAAACACACACCCTAATGAATTAGGGTTTGGGGAACCCTAAACCCTATACCCCTAGTAACTAAAAACTAGAATATTACAAACTAGCCCAAAGTTAGCTAAATACAAACCAACTAAGATAAACACAATGAAATTGAACACTGTAAAATATTTCTAACAATCTCCCCCTTAGTGTTCAATTTTTAATTCAGCGCGGGTTATCTTTGTTGGAGAATCTCTCTAGTCCTAACAATCTCCCCCTTGCTCCCCCTGCAAAGGCTAACTCCTCTTATTGTGGAGGGTTTGAATGCATTTCCAGCTAGAACTCTCTTGTCTTGACGATATACGTTGTAGACCGGATGTATGATGTGATCCATGCCCCCGATATTCGTTTCTTGATGATGTGGCAGATCTTTTGTAATTTTGTTTGCATCCTGTCCTTGTCTTTTACTGTATTTTGAAGTCGTGAAGTCTTCTCAAATCTTCTTCTTCAGTGCCATATTCGTCTTCGTCAAAGGAAGTTGTCTTGTTCGGCCTCGAGGAAGCTTCTCTAGCTCCAAAAGAAGGTATGCGTGTGGTGTCTTTTAACATGTGCCAAAGCTCCTTTGGAATGTGACATTGGTGGTTCCAGTGGAGTTCGGCTTCATCGTGGAAAGCGCGGCGGAATATTGATGGTGAGCGTGTGATGTGTTATAAAATGTGCCAAGGCTCCTTCTGAATTGACGTTTGAGTGCAGGAGAGCCCGGCTTCATAGTGGTACGCGCGGCGGAAGTTGGTGGGTGGTCCGACCTGTTTGTTTATACGTATCCCCTTCGGAAGTTGGTGGGTGGTCCGACCTGTTTGTTTATACGTATCCCCTTCTTCCCTTCATGGCTATTCATGTTGACGAGATCGGCATGCTTGTATAGGAGTCGAAGGAATAAACAAACGACAGGTCGGTGGGGGAATAACCAGACGGAGCCACTAAGGCAATCCATCGACACGAGTTCAAGTTAAACTCTGAGACGTGGCATGTAAGCACAGGGCTTAGAACCGGAGCCACACAGGCGTTCCGTTAACATCGATCTAGGAGCGTAGCTCGTAGGCGATGGCCTGATGCCGTTGTTGTTTTGATGTTGCAACGACAGGACTTCCTTCCAATCATGGAATCACATCCAAGAGGATGTGTCTATGGAAGTTCTGATCTGGTCACGAAGTCCAGATAAGATATAGTGTATGTGTCCTAAAAATTATTAGGTAGTGAGGATACCTAGACTCGATGTGTTCAAGGAAGTTCAGTGGTGTGGGGCTAACTACCACTAAATTCAATATCTCCCGCTTCCAAGTGAAGCGGTGATAGCATGCGTGGCTCCCCGTAATTTGATGAAACATCGGTCTTTAGGGAGATCGATGAGTGGGTAAGGCTCGGTTGTGCATGCGCCATTGGACCAAATGAGGCGACTTCTACCTGGGAGCTGCTATAAATCAACTCCTGCACCTATATGGGATGGTCCGAGTAATTTGTGAGCTCAGGGAATTTTGTATCTTCCGCTCTTTGGTCTTATCAAGAATTGCCAAATAGGGATGTGGCTTATGGACTTGAATTCTTCACTAACACTCGGCTATGTTCCGGGTTAGGTCCAGTTTGGTCTGACTGAACCATGGGACCTAGAATCCGTGCATCCGTCAATTTTGGTGAGTGCTGCTTCATCAGCAAGTCGGAGCAGGGTGGTTGAGATCGTTTTCGTGTTTGTGTATGGATGTCACGCCTTTTGTAATTCTCGAACTCTTGAGGGTCGAGTTTTCAGGTGAAGTCCGTCTTGTGAGGTGGAAGCATCTGAGAGGGTTTTTCTTTCTTTATTATTTTTTTATTTCTTTTGCTTTTCTTTTCTCATTTTTTTATGTATATATATATATATATATATTATCGTAATAGTAATAGATAAGTAGTATCATAGTAGTAATAGATATAGGTATATGTATACGTATATGAATATGGGTTAAATGAAGTTTCTCCCCCTCAAATCGTGCACCTAAGATGGTACTCCCCCTAAAAAACGTACTTTCCCCTCGTAAATATGGAGTGATATTCCCCCTCAATGCATGCACGTTAAAACATATTAGTTCTCTCCCAATAAAATAAGCGTGAACGTATTTATCTATTTTCAGATCAGATGCAAACCAAAGAATTATTATTCTTTAAAAATTGCATATTAGAATGTACGTTTTTCACTTTTTATCGCTCCCAATAAGTAGGTATTTTTGACAATTCAGCTCATATGCATACGTGAATGTTTAAGCTCAAAGTTCCTTAAGATATATGCATAGTTAAAATGTACCTATGAGAGGGTATTAGACATTTCAGTTCATATGCATGCTAATTTAACATTTAAAGTTCTTTTGAATCATGCATGTATATAATGTACCCTCGTGTTTTCAAAGATGCTTTCTAGAATGAATCTGGACTGGATATTTCAAGTAGGAATATGAGGCTAATGGCGCTATATGCGTCATTGGATGATGAGTATTGCCTACGAGAGTTCACATCATTCACTATATAATGATGATTGTGCGTGATTTGAGAAGTTCGTTTGCTTAAGCTTGGAACTTCTTCTTTGCATTCTTCCCTTTCTCTTTTAATAGGAATAAGAGTGGAAAATTCTTGATCATTTTCGAGCTTAATTTTACAGTTTAATGTCGATTTTCCTTTCTCCTTCCTAATCTTTATTTGTTCCTTAGCTATTGTTAGCATTTTGCTTTTACTTAATGTTTCAGCTTCAGTCAAAATTGACTTAGAATGATTAGTAAAAGCCTTTTCAGTTTTAGGAACAAGGATGCTTCTTTTAGTTTTTGTTTTATTTACCTGTTTCGAGGAAGATGTATTACTTGACAAATTATTGGAAACAGATAAAGACGGGGAGTTTTTGAGATATAAAATGTCCTTCAAAAGCCTTTCCTTTTCAGCTCCAAAATCTATCCTTTCAGAGTCCAAAGTATCTTGTAAATCTTTCAATTTACGAAGAGTCTCTGGAGTATCACATAGGGTAGGTTTTTTGATCATATAAAATATTTTCCCCGTTAGGAATTAAGTTAGAAGGAGATTTTTGACCAGCTGGACCTATATTCGAAATAACATTCTCTAATCGTTTAATCTTAGAGTAAAGCATACGCTGTTCCTCTAAGACGGTCTCATATTTTGATGAGATTTCATTTCGCTCATCTTCGCAAGAACGTAAATTTTTAGTCATCTCGCAGACCCTATTTTCACTATCTTCTAGCTTAGTTTCTAAGCTAATTATATTTGACTTTGCGTTTGTCAAATCTTCATTAGCATAAGCTAGGCTTTCTTGTTGCTTAAGCAACACGGAGTAATTATTAGCAAGGCGTGCTTCTAATTCCTCAATCTTCCTAGCTTGAGCATCCATTTTAATTTGATTTTATATTTAGTTAAAAAATAGAAATTGGCTTTGAAATTTCAGTGACGAAAAGTTTGGTTCACTCGAGACGTATCGTGAAGTATCGAAGAAAGTCGGCGTCGAATTTTTGGCGTGTACCGAAAAATTTTGTGATGATTTCGAAAACGTCGAGAAAATGACCCAAACGTTTTCAATAATTTGCCAATTCGTCCTCAATAGATTATTGGATAATTGATCGTTGACATGTTTGTGGATTTGCTTTAAAAAATTTCACAGAAAAGCAGTCTACACCGAAAATTTTTGGACCGGAAGGAAAATTATAAACGGGCGTTAGAATTGACTATGCTAGTTGGACTCAGAATGTTCTTCTCATCAAATGATGAAAAAATAATTTTCCTCAAAAAAGGGTCCAATAGTTTTGGTGATTGAAAACGTTTAAGTGTGATTTTGAAGAGTGTGTTTCGATCGATTTTAAATGAGTTTCGGGCGATACTCAGTTTCGCCGAGAGAAGATTTTAAAACTAGAATATTCAATGTCGATCGAATTTAACTGAGTTTCGGGCGATACTCAGTTTCGCCGAGAAAATTTTTTTAAAAATGTGAATATTCAGTTTCGATCGAATTTGAATGAGTTTCGGGCGATACTCAGTTTCGCCGAGAAAAGATTTTAAAAACTTGAATATTCAATTTCGATCAAATTTAACTGAGTTTCGGGCGATACTCAGTTTCGCCGAGAAAAGATTTTAAAAATCTGATATTCAGTTTCGATAGAATTTGAATGAGTTTCGGGTGATTTTGGTCCAATTAGATTGAGTTTCGATCTATTGAAATTGAAATTGGATACTGTAGCGTTTCGGGCGAAACTGATTTGGCTTTCGCCGAGAATTGTATCGATCGAAACTGTAAAATTAGGAACTGTAGCGTTTCGGGCGAAACTGATTTGGCTTTCGCCGAGAATTGTATCGATCGAAACAAGGAAATTGGTACTGTAGCCTTTCGGGTGAGACACGTGTCGGCCGATTGAGTGAAATTGATTGAAAATCGCAGAAATTTCAATCGGGCGAAACTCCTCACAGTGATTTGGTTTCGATCGAAACCTTCAAATCCTATAGTACTGTTCTATCTAAACTACCCGAAAGTCATAAAAGGCCAGAAAACCCAGATTTTCAAACTCGTTTTTGCTTAAATCCTACTGAAACTTGCTAAAACCAGTTGGGTAATCACTGAGAATCAGTCGAAAGCAGCCTAATTAGCTCTTGAGCTGGCAAAAACAGCAAAATCAACTCAAAAACTCAATAACATGACAGAATTCGAAACTGAAAAAATAAACCCAAAAATTTATGAAATTTGCTCAAATCCTAACATGTTTGCTCTGATACCACTTGTTGGTCCCTATTCGATCCAACAACACTGACCTAGGACGATTTACGATGCTAATAATGAAAGTTTTAAAGATCGAACGTGGGGTGGGTTAGTGTAGACACACACACACTCACACATACTACACCAAAAACACACACCCTAATGAATTAGGGTTTGGGGATATATATACCACATAAGTTGATATATTATACCCCTAGTAACTAAGAACTAGAATATTACAAACTAGCCCAAAGTTAACTAAATACAAACCAACTAAGATAAACACAATGAAATTGAACACTATAAAATATTCCTAACACTTATTCTATGTATGAAAGGATGCCAAGCAAGTTGATTACTTGAATAATTTAATATCGGATTTTCGAAGTAATTCGCATGAAAATTAGAGGATTAGTAGAGATGCATTTGGACGTTTATGCGCTGTTCTTGCGAATTTGGAGGTTTGCAACCTTCCAAATATCTACAAATTCCTGAAATGGTGGCAATATTTCTTGGTGTATTAGCGCATCATTAGAAAACAAGGGAACAAAAGTTTCACTTTACTAGATCTACTTGGACAATTAGTAAGCACTGCAATACGGTACTTGATGCTGTTCTTAGACTTCATGATAAATTATTGGCCAAACCTCATGCCAATAATGACAATCCTTCATCTAAATTCAGATATTTTCAGGTATTGGTTTCATTTTTAAAATAATAGATATCATTTCTTAACTTCATATATGTCACTGACTTTTTCTTTATTTTTAATGTAAGAATTGCTTGGGGGCCCTAGACGGATCATACATTGATATTACGGTGAAGTCAACGGATATTCCACGATGTTCTGGGAGTATGTAAAGAAGATATGAGATTCATATATCTTTTGGCAGGCTGGGAGGGTTCAGTCGCAGATGGACGCGTCCTTCGAGATGCTCTATCACGAACAAATGAGTTTCGTGTTCGAAAAGGTGATTTAAGCTTTTTTTTATTAATCTAGGTGAAATACGCATATTGCTTTAATTATATTTTTACATTAAAATGATTTTAAAGAAATATAGGTTGCTACTATTTAGCTGATAATGGATACACCAATAGCGAGGGATTTTTAACTCCCTATAGGGTGTTCGCTATCATTAAAAAGATTGGGGGACAGGAACTCAGACTCCTCAAATGAAAGAGAATATTTAATATGAGGCATGCAAAACTAGGATGTTATTGATCGAACTTGAGGTTTGATGAAAAAGAGATGGAGTATACTGCGCAGCCCTCTCTTTTTATCCAATAAAAAAGCAGAATAAAATTGTTATAGCATGTGCTTTACTTCACAATTTTATACGTACTGAAATGGATGTTGATCCATGGGAGGATGAGGTCCCC
The DNA here is from genome assembly GCA_027422505.1 of Craterostigma plantagineum. Taxonomy (NCBI): domain Eukaryota; kingdom Viridiplantae; phylum Streptophyta; class Magnoliopsida; order Lamiales; family Linderniaceae; genus Craterostigma; species Craterostigma plantagineum. The sequence continues at coordinate 9,458 of JAPQWV010001237.1, forward strand.
GAAGGATATCAAGAAGATGAAGTAAATGGGGACGACAATGAAGCCGATTTCATTAGTTCAATTGAACCATCTACAGCATGGAGTGCTTGGCGTGATAATCTGGCAACGTCCATGTATCTTGAGTGGTTGAATGGTTAAGGATGGTATATGGCGGGCATTACTTTAGCGCAATTGACTTTTCGTGTGATTATTTGCTACGTCTAGTTATTTCTCATTGTCAGCTAATTATTTCCCATTGCCAGCTTTTCCTAGTTTGGCTCCTAATGCTTAACTTTGGTTCTTTCAGCGATAATTATGTATTATGTATGTTTCTTCATTTTTTTTTGTCTTATGGATGATCAACTCCATCTGTTTACTGATTGATGACATGAATTTTCCCATCAAAGTACCTCAAAATCAATATGTATTGTAAAGCAACTATAAAAAATTTTATAGGCTACTGAGTAGGGAATTATAATAATCAAATAAGAAACATGTCCATCAATTATAAAACAGACGCATAAATTATGACAAGACTCCAATAAAATAAAAATAGGACACCTAAACGTGGCAAGACATCGTCAGCGACTCCAATAAAATAAAATAGGACACCTAAAACATGACAAGACCACGACAACGAAAAGCTCAGCAACCTCTTGTCATACTCTTCACCAAATGCAAGCGTTCTACCTCATTATGGCTAGAAAAATTGCAAGTTTTCCTGAAGTATTGATAATGGCATCCGAAACCTTAAACAACTACATAGGTGACAAGTTCAAAGGCATATTCTTAATTATCGCAGCAGCCTTGCTTCGATTTTCTGCTTCTGTTCCAATCCTTGACATCCCTTCCAATAATATTTTATTTGTTTGTTGAGACATCTCTCGCATTTCATTAATGAAATCCTGATCTTCAAGCACTTGTCGTTTCCTCTTACCATGCTTCTTGGATTTCTGCTCGGCACTATCTACTGAAGATTGACCGTCAAATGTAGGTGAATCAGCAGAATGTCTATTAGTAGTGGGGAAGTCGAAAGAACTTGGGATATCTTTAGACTGAGTGGTCGAGATCTCCTCATCTAGTCCCTTTTCACAAGTAATTCCAATTGCATTTTCTCCTGTAGCTCTGTCTTTTCCAAAAATCTCACACCAGTCTTCGTACATAGGCCATGCTTTGTATCGTACAGCCTTGTATACTTTTGAAGACTGCTGTAAGAAAAAATAGTAAATATTTTTTCATCGAAAATTGATCATATGGTACTTGAATAAATTTACCTCTTTTATCTCGTTCCATAATTCATCAGTAGCATCTATCATTTTTGTGTCTGGATTAAAACCCGTTCCTGATTTGTTCAACATGTCTTGTATCATGTAGTAATCTTTCTTCCATGTTTTTTTCTTCGATCAATGTGAGGAAAAGCCTTGATGTTACAGTTGGGCAAATACTTCTGTAATGTCTTCTCCAATGCATGATGAAAACCAGGTCTGAATCCATTTTCGCTCCTCCATCCATCTACGATGATTTCTTTGAAAGCGAAAATAAGCACCTTCTCTTCCTCCAAAAGCCACGAACGTTTTGTGTTATTTTAGCTCCTTTCATGCTACAAGAGAACAAACAAACGAATAATCAAAACAGAAAAGGTAATACATAACATAAAGAAAGAAAAAGATGGCAAGAAGGAAAAGAATAAATTGACCACATCAAAACAGTAGTGACTACAAATAAAAAAACAAACAAAATAAAAAGAAGAATATTGATGCCATCGATTTTGAGTTGTAACGTGAATAGAATATACAAACAATATTCAGTTTACAACATACACTATTGCATACAAAAGCAAACCACTAATGCGATGGATTATCAATTCACAATAACGAAAAAGGCACTAACACACTATTGTTATTAACAAATCAACGAGAACATCATCACCACCTATTGCTATTATCAAAGAACGATAACAAAAGGACAGCTAAATTCGGTACTAGTATATCAAAAGAAAAGAGATTGCATACCTTAATCAGTATTGTAGAAGACACACGTCATGAACGGCAAATCCTAAACCACAACTTTATAATTTTTAAATCAAAATAAGGGTAAAATTGTAATTGGCATTTAATTTAAATTAATACCATGTAAACCCATTTACCAAACACATCCGAAATTATTATCTAATCCCATTAACCAAACACTCAAAAATTTGTATCCTCCATTATTTAAACCCAACTAAAACTAAGACCGTCCAAACCCATCCCTCCAACCAAACGGGCCCCTAGTATCAAAGATATCTCAAGATTATACATGTTATATTCAAAGGAAAACCTTTTTAAGTTGACAAAGTTTTGGTGGCTAACTCAATTTGATTGTGTATTATTGCTGAGAAGTGGAGAAATAATTGTAGGATGAAGATTGGCTAGTCAAGGATCACTTTTTCAATTTTTAGAGAAAACCTTTTAAATGAAATATAACATATAGATGTCCCGTCCTTGTTGTTCTTCCTTCTTTTAACTCGATCTCGTTTCATAATCAAGGACAAGGGACCGCTTGTGTGCTTATATGCAATGCAATTATAACTTGGGATAGACTTGTTTATTTGCACGATATGATAGTAGGTTGTAAAGCTAACGATTGCAAATTATTAGGTGAATATATTTATTATTTATTCTCAAAAGTTTAACTTAGCTAATGCAATTGATAAAGCTACCTTACCTAAATACAATACTTTTGACCACCCATAACGAAAGTGGTGTTGCTTTTTTTACAAGTGTGTTGTGCATGCATGTAAGAAGAAATAACAGATAATAGATGGATCCAATGCTTCAGCTGATAGAGAGGAGTTGTGCTTAAGACCATAGGTGACACCATGACTGAACCATGGATGTTATGGGGAGATTTCAACATCATTAGAGGAGGGAGAACATGATTGGAGGTGCCCCAGTTACTGCCACTGAATACACTGGCTTTAATCAGTGCATCCGACACTACCACCTGGGAGAGATTAGAAGGTCTGGATCCACTTCACCTGGTCAAACAAACAAAAACAGGGTTTGAGAATATGAAATAGAATTGACCAGGCACTAGCAAATGAAGCCTGGCTGACAACTTTCATGGATTATACTGTGATTTTCCTCAATGACGGGGTCTCTGACCATACTCCAATCTTTCAAGTATTTCGACATATGGAGTATGACCCTTCATTTTTTAACACAGTTGCTGACTCGTGGAAAAGTGCAAGAAGGCTCAGCTATGGCTAGTGTCTACTGGAATCTCTACAACTAAGACGGCCCCTTAAATGCCTTAACAATGAAAGATTTGCTAATATTGTACTAAGAACAGAGCAGCAGAGGAAACTCCTGGATGAATGCTAGCTAGCAGTGCATGAGGACCCTTTTAATCCTGACCTGTTAGCTAAGGAAGAAGCAATGAGGAAGGATTATAAGTTTCTTAGTGAGGGTTTTGATAAATTTTTGTGACAAAAAAATCCAAGGTCAGATGATTAGAGAAGGGAGATCAGAACACAGCCTACTATCAGTCAATGATCAAGCAAAGGACCTATGCAAACAGAGTACTCTCTATTGTTAATATGGATCGGAAGATAATTGAGGACAGTGGAAATATACATCAGCATTTTATTGCCTACTACCAGGAACTGTTGGGGAAGAAGGGGAACCCGAATGTAAACCTAGACAAGAAAGTGGCTGAGGTAGGGTATCTGTTATCTACATCAGATCAATTGAAACTGGTTCAGCCTTTTGATAGACTGATGTTGCTAAGGCAATGGCAGCAATACACGATGAAGCTGCTCCAGGTCCCGATGGGTATGGAAGTGGCTTTTTTCAAAAAGCATGGGGATTGGTTGGGGAGCATATTACTGAGGCAATTCTAGAAATCTTTAACTCAGGGAGAATGTTGCATGTGGTAAATAGAACCAATCTATGCCTACCCCAAAAGTAGATAAACCAGCTACAGCAGCAGCCTTTGTGGCTGGAAGGTCCATAGTACATAACATATTACTGTGTCAGGACCTCATCAGATTGTATAACAAGAAGCATACATCTGCAAGGGTACTTCTCAAGTGGATCCAAGGAAGGCGTATGATAATGTGGAGTGGACATTTCTGAAGGAATGGCTATGCTCTCTCCATTTTCATATGAAGTGTGTCAAATGGATAATGGGTGTGCTACCTCGGTGTCCTATACCATATCTCTCAATGGGACTGTAGCTGGAATCATAAAAGGAGCTAAAGGGCTTAGACAGGGTGATCATATGTCCCCGCTGCTCTATGTGATAGTGATGGAGTACCTAACAAGGAAGTTTCAACTAGAAGCTAGTACTTCAAGCTTCAGATTCCATCCTCACTGCAAGCATTAAATATGATCAACCTATGCTTTGCGGATGACCTCATGATTTTCTGCAAAGGCAAAAAGGATGCAGTGTGTGTGGTTAAACAGGTTTTAGATCACTTCAAAGCAGTGGCGGGGGTGGAGGCAAATAAACAAAAGTCCAATATGTTATTCGCTGGTGTATCTGATCAAATGGCTCAGTAGATAGTGCAGTCCACTGGTTTTACTTTAGGCAGCTTTCCCATGAGGTACTTGGGAGTGCCATTGGCACCCACAAAATAGAGTAAGAATGTCTACCAAGTGCTGGTAGAAAACATCACAGCAAGACTGAGATGCTGGTCGACAAGAAATATGTCTATCCAGAAAGGGCGTGTCACACTAATTCTGTCTTGCTGGCCACACAGGGGTATTGGGGATCATTTTCCTTCCACCAAAAGCAGTATCAATGGAGGTAGATCATCTCCGCAGGGGGTTTCTTTGGGAAACAAAATGGAAGGGAAAAATGTCTCTCTAATCAGCAGGGATAAGCTCTGCCTGCCCAAGAAATATGGTGGCCTTAATCTCAGGGATTGTGTTACTTGGAATATGGCTTAGCCGGGAAGCAGATTTGGGAATCATGATGAAATCTGATACATTGTGGATTAAATGGGTGCATGTGATGTATATGAAAGGCTCCTGCTTATGGGATTATACGCCTGGAATGGATGCAAGTTGGCACTGAAAGAAAATCAACAGACTGAAGAGGCACTTCCAAGCAGGTTATGAGGGGGAAATGGATGCATTCTGTGGATGGGAAATATACTGTCAGTTCAGGATATGAGTGGATTAAAGGGGCAACGAGTAGATTTCCATTGTGCAAGGCTGTAGGGAATAGGTATAATATACCTAAACATTCTTTCTTTCTATGGTTACTTGTACAGAAAAGGCTACTAACGAAGGAGAGATTGATCTAGTGGGGGATGCAGTTGAATGATAGCAGATGCCCCTTATGCACTATGCGGAGGAAAACTATTGAGCACTTATTTGTAGAATGTAGCTTCAGTAGGAACATGCTGTCCAAGCTGAATGAATGGCTGCATATGGATGTAAGGTTCTGTTCTTTTACTGATGTGTGTGAGTGGATGCTAAATATGGGCAGGCAGGGGAAACCTAGAAACTGTATTCTGCTGGCGTGTTACACAGCAATGTTATACCACATATGGGGAGAGCGAAATAGGAGAGAGCATAATACAGGTTGTGTTTCGGAGGAGCAGATAATGCGCAGTATTGCTAGGGAAATGCAGGGAGAATTGGAAGTTTCTGCCGAGTTAAAGAGTCAGGTGCCTTGGAGGTCTATTATAGATTATGTTTTCCTCATTTATGTTGATGTGTGTGTGAATTGAGTTGTATGTTGTAAAGACTGTTCCCTCGTGGTTAATGAAATTTTTTCATTCGACCAAAAAAACAGATAATAGATGAAAATCATGCATGCAATGCTCTCTTATGCTGTATTAAAGTTCCCTATATATAGAAGAGTCGTCGAACAGCATTAAAAGGTGGAATTGAACAAACATTGAGCGACGACTAGACGTGTTCATATGGTTTAAAAAATCGTAACCCGATGGTTAACGGTTCGGTTTACGGTTCAAACCGTACGGTTATCCATTTCTCTAACTATAAACCGGCGGTAAGAACCGGCAGTTTTAAGCGGGCTCGATTTTTAATTATATTTTTCTTATTAAAGTTACATTTATTTTATTAATTGTTGGCTTTTCTTATTTTCCTTTTTTTATTCAATGCAATGGTAATAACATTGACCGTTTCAGGAATTAAGGCAAAGATCGAGCGAAAGAGAGAGTTTGAGCGAATAAAATGAGCATTACTAGGAGATTCCTACAACGGGTGTTTTTCAAATATTACCAGAAGTGAAGATTAGACGATGATCATAAGGTTTTCTTATTATTGAAGTTGCAATGTTTTTTCAAATAATGATGCAATAATTATTTTTATTAAAAAATTAAATTTATTACTAAAATTATATAAAAGAAAATTTCAAGCCGTAAACAGGCGTCTTCAAATTGTAACCGTGACCGGCTCGGCCGGTTCAGAATCGTAACCGAACCGTGTAACCGTGATTACCACGATTCGGTTACGGTTAAAGATTTGACTAATCGTACATTAGTGGTTCATAACCGTGAACCGCGTAGCTATAAGTGGATGAACACGTTTAGCGGCTGAAGGTTATTGATTCTTCTCACATCATTTAAGTTGTCTTTGATAGGTGGGCCTTTACTTTTGTCTGATTGAAAAGGAGCATATTTATCATGTCAAGGGGTCTTTTAAAAAATAGCCCTTGACTCAGTCAATGTTAAAAAAAATAGCCTCGTTGACGATTTGTTTTGCCAATGGCCTTCATTTATTAACCTATAACTATCTTCCTTAAACCACGTTAATTAACTAAAAGTAAAAGAAAACGAAAAATAAATATACATACAGACATCTGTATATATATATATATATATATATATATATATATAATATATATATATATATATAAGAAACGAAACTCATTTAACGCACAGCAGCACGTAATAATTAACCACCCAAACCGATCCATCCTTTCTTCTTCATCGTCCCTAAGATAAAACAGCCTCATTTTCGTCACTAAGTCGAGCTCAAAGTCTTGAAACAAGTCTGGAAAGAAATACCCAGCTTTAGCTCTTTACAATAAGTTGTTTCGTTTTGAATTATGAATTGTAACCCTCTTGAAATTACGTGATTGGGTCGAAGAGATGATGTTTGGCCATGAGAGTGTCGAATTTCTAGTTGGAAAGACGAAACTCGTGGTCATGCTTCATGGAACCCGCACATATACCCACAAGGGCCCATGCATTAGATTTAGGGCGCCGCGCATACTTCAAGGACCCCACGCATCTTTACACGGTCCCGGTACGCTGTGCCGCATCAGTGCAGGGCGCGCACACTGGAGCACGAGACCGTGCATCAGTTCAGGGGGCCCGTTCATCGTTACACGGTCACGGCACGCTGTGTCGCGCATCAGTGCAGGGGGCGCGCACACTGGAGCACGGGACCCGCCCGCGCTAGAGCACGGGACCCACGTATCAGTTCAGGGGCCCCGACGCTGGTGCTGGGGTCCCGCGCATCACGGGGCCGTGCACTGGCATGGGTCCCGCGCACACTAGCGCTGAGGTCCTGCGCACTAGCCCTTGGGTCCCGTGCACTAGAGCGCGCTCCCGCGCACACTAGCGCTGAGGACCAGTGCATCAGTGCCGCTCGCGCAATATAGAAGGGGTCCTGCGCACTATAGCAGGGGTCTCCCGCGCATCAGTGCGTGGGTCCTGAGCTGTAGTGCAGGGGTCTCGCGCTATATGTTGGGGTTTTCGAGAGCTGTTAGGGTTTTCGTCACGCTCTTAGGGTTTTGCAAGTTGTTAGAGCTTCAATTATGTCTCAAAATCACATCAAACACACAGCTCTTGGGGTTTTGCAAGCTGTTAGGGTTTTGCAAGACGTGAGGGTTTTCGCAAGCGGTTAGGGTTTTCGCAAGTAGGGCTTTCGTTTACCTTCCTTTATCCTAAGTTTAGTGTGGTACTAACTAAATGACGTTAATATGTTTATCAATACTTATCTTCTTCCTATGAAACATTGATTTTATTATTACTATTTTCCCTTTATCATTCCATCGAGATCCTCTATCGAGAAATATGATTCTCGAAATAAGTACGTATGGTGAACTTTAGGTTTTCGATACCTATCTTTAGAAATCTCGAAATTCTTTAAATGAAGAATTTCGAAGTCTTCATTGAATAAGTCTCGACATCTTTGAGGGAAACATTTCAAAGTCTTTATTAATAAATCTCGAAATCTTTTTAAGAAAAGTTCGACATTATACTGAAGGGTTTCGAACTTTTTCTTTAACCACACTTCCATATTATTTAAATATTCTTCCATTTTAAAGAATCTCAAGAATATCATCAAATCTCCTAATTTATTTAATTTCTTTAAATAAATATACATATAAAGTTTCTCAGAACCTGAGGAAACCCTAGAAATTTCATACTAAAAAAATTCTAACTTCCGTAACATTCATTTCCTTACCACTTGTATTTCTTTAAGAATCTAGGACTATAATACTTTAAATACCTTATTCAATCTATACCTCTATTTTAAAATTACTTATATGAATGCATGAATTTATGTAAATGCATGAAATTATAATATGAGGTTTCGGTTCCTAACAATTCTCCCCCTTTAATAATTTCGACCTCGAAATTTCGTACCTGTATCAGTGAACAACCATGGGTACTGTGTTTCCATACTCTCTACCGTTTCCCATGTAGCTTCACGAGTTGAATGATTTTTCCACCGTACTTTTAGCATTGGAATTGTTTTGTTCCGCAACTGTTTGTCATCATATTCGAGAATTTCCATCGGTTCTTCTACATAATTAAGATTCTCAGAAACATTAATCGGTTCGTCACGTAGAACGTGAGTAGGATCTGATCTGTACCGCCGTAACATACTAACATGGAAGACGTTGTGTATCCGATCCTTTCAAGTACCTCATATGGCCCAATGTAACGTTGGCTCAACTTTCCTTTCTTTCCAAATCGTAAAACTCCCTTCCAAGGAGATACTCGTAAAAAAACACTTTTTCTCCAACTTCATATTCCATTTCTCATCTATGTTGACCTATATAACTCTTTTGTCTATCTTGGGCCACTTTCAGTTGACTTTTAACTATTTTAATCTTCTCCATTGTATCTTGAATCAAATCTGGCCCTTCCAATACTTGTTCTCCTTCCATGTCCCAACAAATTGGGTTTCGACATTTCGGACCATACAGAGCTTCGTACGGTGCCATTCCAATACTTGAATGGTACTGATTATTATAGGCAAATTCCATTAACGCTATATAATCATCCCATGATCCTTTGAATTCGATTACACATGCTCGAAGCATATCTTCTAGTGTCTGTATTGTTCTTTCCGACTGACCGTCTATTTGTGGATGAAACGTCGTATATAAGTGTAATTTAGTTCCGAGCGCTTCCTGTAAACTTCCCCAAATTTGGAGTAAATCGGGGATCACGATCAGATACGATAGAGATGGGTACCCCATGCAGCCGAACTATCTCATTAACATATCTTTTTGCCAAATATTCCAACGTAGAACCCCATCTAAATGGTAGAAAATGAGCTGACTTTGTAAGCCTGTCAACTATTACCCAACAACATCATTTTCTTGGCCGTAGGAGGAAGACCGCATAGAAAATGCATCGTTATACGCTCCCATTTCCAACAGGTATGTGTAAAGGATGTAATATACCCACTGGCGCTTGTGTTCAGCTTTAATTTGCTGACATGTTAAACATTTTAGCACATATTCAGCCACGTCTTTCTTTATTTTTGACCACCAATAGTTAGATTTAAGGGTCCGCGTCTTCGTACTGCCCGGATGCATGGCATAAGGGGCAGTGCCTCTTCCATCATTTCTTGTCGAAGATTATCAATATCAGGAATACATATGCGGCCATTTATCGTCAAAGTTCCATTATCGCCTATTACAAAAGACTTCCCTAACCATTGTTTCACTTCATCAGTAATCTTAGCTAGCTTTTCGTCTTTAAACTGTACTTGTCTAATTCGATCTAACATGATAGGTCGAACTACCATTGAGGCACAGATAGCACCGGTATCATCTACTTTCATCTCTGTATTCATCTTCCTAAGGTCAATTAGACTTTATAAAGAACATATCGATAGGTAAGAAATGGTACCCGTACGATTTTCCGACTTAAGGCGTTAGCAACGACGTTGGCCTTTCCAGGGTGATATTCTATAGTATAGTCGTAATCTGTTAGTAGTTCAATCCACAGTCTCTGTCTCCAGTCCTTCTGGCTCAATAGATATTTCAGACTTTTATGGTCAGTAAATATCTGAAATGTTGTACTGTATAGGTAGTGTCGCCATATCTTCAGTGCGAATACTACGGCCGCTAGCTCTAAGTCGTGAGTTGGGTAGGATGTTTCGTATGGCTTCAGCTGTCGAGATGCGTTACTCCACTACTTTTCCATGTTGCATTAGCATGCATCCTAATCCTTGGTAGGGACGCATCACTACAGATCACAGAACCTTCTATTCCTGATGGGATAGTTAACACAGGAGCTGTTGTTAGTCGTTCTTTTAATTCTTCAAAACTCTGTCATTCATCAGTCCACTTAAATACAGCTCCTTTACGTAATAACTTCGTCATTGGGGCTCTTATTAGTGAGAAATTTTCGACGAACCGTCGATAATATCCGGCCAATCCCGGAAAACTACGAACTTCTGCTACATTTTTAGGACTTCCCCCCTTGATTACCGCTTCAATTTTGCTGGGATCGACTTGAATACCTTTACCATAGACTACGTGCCCCAGAACTACTATTTGATCTAGCCAAAATTCGCACTTTGAAAGCTTCGCATATAACTTCTCTTCCCGTAAAGTTTGAAGTACAACCCTTAAATGTTGTTCGTGTTCCTCTTTTGACTTGGAGTGTATTAAAATATCGTCAATAAAGACGATCACGAACTGGTCTAAATAGGGTCGGAAGACATCATTCATCAATGCCATAAACAAGCAGGGGCATTTGTCAATCCAAAGGGCATAACTAAAAATTCATAGTGCCCATACCTTGTTCTAAAGGCCGTCTTTGGAATAACACAATCCGTAATATTCAATTGGTGGTATTCCGATCTTAAATCAATCTTTGAAAAGATCCTAGAACCTTGTAACTGGTCAAACAGATCATCAATCCGAGGCAACGAATATTTCTTTTCACCGTTACCTTATTCAACTGCCGATAGTCGATGCACAATCTGAGCGTCCCGTCTTTCTTTTTAACGAAAAGAACGGGTGCTCCCCACGGCGATACACTTGGCCATATATAGCCTTTATCTAATAACTCCTTCAGCTGTACCTTTAATTCACTCAATTCTATCGGAGCCTTTCGATATGGTGGTATAGATATTGGCGCTGTGCCTAGATAAGTTCAATAGTAAACTCCATATCCCGATCAGGAGGTAATCGTGGTAACTCTTCGGGAAAGACATCAGGATATTCACTAACTACCAGAACATCTCCTATTTTCAGTTCACTTAACTGCACATCTATAACATAGGCTATATACCCTTCGCATCCTTTACTAATCATCTTAGAAGCTTCTAAACTTGATATCTGATGTGCCGTCCGTACGCCCTTCTCTCCTTTAAATATTATATGTGTCTGATCTACAGGGGACATTTTGATTTCCTTTTTGAAACAGTCAAGCTTCGCCCGTATCTTGACAACCAGTCCATGCCTAATATTACATCAAAATCCATTAAAGGAATGACGAATATGGTTGCTCGTATCTCCATCCCTTCACTGATCATTTTGCATTCTAAATATGCTGTATTCAATGTAACTATTTCGCCCGCCGGAAGTTGAACATACAATTCCTCTTCAAGGGGTTCAGGTTTATCAGTAATAAAGATGCAAATGTTCGTGACATGAATTATTGAGTGGCACCTGAATCGAATAAAACATATGCATCAATATGACAGATAAATAATTTACCCGTAATCACGTGTGCTCCTTCTTTGGCCTCCTCACGAGTCATGGTGAAAATCCTTGCTTGTGCTGGCGGCCTATAAACTTGGCCTCCCGAGCCTCCTCTTCCAGAACTTGTGCTAAATGATCCTCGGCCACCTTCCTCTTCGGCGATTTGCATAAGTTCCGCTGACCCTTGATTGATTGACTGTAGGTTCTGCTCGCAATGTTGGGCAATTTCTTGCTACATGTCCTGGTTGCCGACACGTAAAATATTCGTCTGTGATCCATCTACATACACCCCTGTGGTTCTTCCCACAGTGTTCACATGTTGGTATCTGTTGAGAAGTCTCTATACCCCGTTCGGTAGCTCTTGGCCCGCCTGTACTGCCTCTTGTAGAGCTACTTTGTGCACTCATTGGTCTAGGCGAACTATACGTCTTTTTCATTTTTCCACTAGGCGACTCTTCGCCTGACCTTCGTTTACTACTTTGAAAATTCCGAGATTCGGTTTCTAATCTTTCGGCGCGAATAGCTGCCGCCCTCAATTTCCCATAGGACTCCATATCTGATGGCGTAATGCGATTTCTAATCATATAGCGAAGTCCTGCTTCAAATCTTCGACATTTATTTCTATCAGTAGCAACCATATGCGAGGCATAACGGGATAGCTCATTAAACAGCACTCATACTCGCCTACGGACCTGTTACCTTGTTTCAATTCTAGAAATTCCTTCTCTTTCTAATCCTTCTAAACTTCAGGCATGTACGTATCGTTAAATTCCCTCAGAAAATCCTCCCAGGTCAGCACCGGACGTTGGCTCATACTATCAGGACCGTTTCCCACCATTCATATGCATGTCCCTGAAGGAGTGAGACTGCCTAATCGAACTTCTCTTATGGGATACATTGCATCATATTAAATACCCCTTCCGTTCTTTTCAACCATGTTTCTGCCTCAGCAGGGTCTGTCATACCCATAAAATCTACAGCACCCATCTTTCTCAAATTTATCATATCGTCGTTCTCGGGGAGTTGTCAGGTGTGCTCGGATTCATACTGTCTAAGAGTATGCGATGAATGGGATTCAGGTACGGCCGTTCTTCCTCCTCCCTCTATTGTTTGTTCATCATGTTCTACATGCGTTCGTTCACCTATTGCGTTTGCCTATATATGCAAGAAAAGTTTAAAAGGCATCCATAACATGCACATTCTGTGCAAAGTCTACATAACCTAAAGCCTAGGCTCTGATACCACTACGTACATCCGATCTAGTTCCTTTCACAATAATGTACATATATGTGCCTATCATGAGTCACAAAATGTAACAGTCAAAATCCGTTTCTATTCTATATGCTAACGATGACCAGAGTGGAGCAGGAGGAAAGCGTAGTCGACCAACCTTGAATCCATGCTTTAGCTAATGATGCACTGTAGTGAGCCTGCTATGTATCTACACAACTGTGAAACAACTATTCAGAGTATGATAGCAACATGTTAACCAATAACAATTTAACTGTAACATGAAACGATTCCTTTTTCTATAAATGCCGTAAATCTTTCAATCATTCAATTCATGCCATCACGTATTCACTTCATATAACCACCTTTCGTATGATCTTTAGATCAATGCATTTCTATATGCCCATTTACTTTGATACTCACGTTATGGACTAGTTAGACTCGTATACTGTAAGCCCAATCGGCGCCCATGCATGGGACTCCGTCAATACTGTAGATATTTGTAGGTGCCTGTACAGGACTCTGTCATCCCCGTTTTGAAGGGAAGTAACTGTCATCCCCCCGATTTGAAGGGAAGTAATCTATCATCCCCCGATTTGAAGGGAAGTGTGCCGTATCGTACCATCCGTAGTCATAGCAATCATAACGGTTTTCTCCTTTCATTATTACGTATATCCTATCTTTATATCACGTATACCATAATCTCTAACAAGTCACATTCAGCAGATAAAGCATGACGTGGCATATAATCAAATTACTTCATATAGCACGTAAATCACGAAATCATCAAATAAAAGCATGTAAGCACATAAATACATGTTGCATATCATACTCACAAGTTTTGCCTATTATCTCGTCCGCTCAATCGGCTTTGTCCTTGCCCTTATCCAACTCCTGACCTATATAATTATTTAGCCGTAAATATGAAATTCCTATGCGTGATATGCATGCTTTATTATGCATGATTGTTCCTATCCGTAGCATTTACCTTTCTGTTTATTACTTATAATATATTAAACTCTGGGCTAGAAGTTATATTTTTAACTAGAATTAAAACCTGTGTCTAAACTAATAATTATATTGTATCAAAACTTCACCAGAAACCCTAACTTATTTTATAACAAAACCCTACATATCGAACACTTTATGTGATATCGAATTTCCTTATATCTGTATTCACAGTTTTCTTTATTTCGAAATCGTAACTCGAAGTCTTTCTAATTGAATTTCCGAATTTTAAAATCATGTCTCGAAATCAAACCTTTCGAGATATTTATTCGAATTTTCTTAATCTCGAAATCATCCTAATTTATTTCGAGATCGTGTGTCGAGATCTTTATTTATTTATATTGATACTTTTAACAGTTGGTTATGTCAATTCTGCAATGTTAAGAAAACTCCTTGTTAGTCACACTTGAGAATAGAAATAGCTACCACGTCTGCTTGCTTGCTAAGTTCTTCATAAATTACTATTATTATATATGTATGTGTATGTGGGAGAAATATATATCTTTAACCATTATGAGATGTGATAAAGTTAAAATCTCGGGAACTTTTATCAAAGGCACAATACATCGAAAGCTTCCTAATTAAATCTCTAAATATCGAAATCATGTTCTCGAGATCACATCTCGAGATTTACTAAATAAAGGATGTCGAAATGCACCATAGAAAATTTCGAGACACATCACGACATTATCCCAACTAATTTCGAAGCCTTATGTCGAGATCTTTAATTTGATATATCGAGATCTTTGAGTTTCAAATGGACAACACATTTCGACATCTTCCTAGCTAATTTCGAAATCATAGGATTGCAAACTTATTTCAAACCGAAAACATATGTCTTTATACCAAAATTATTCAACTAAACAAATATAAAATCCTTTCGATATCCTAAAAGAAACCCTAAATAGTTACGAAAACTTCCCACAATTATCAATATCAGAACTTCCTAATACTTAATATAATCCAAATCTTCACAACAGTAATTTCAGAACAGTCCTAGAAGTGTTTCAACCATTGTCCAAGGTCGAAAATAGTTTCCTTAATTACCCACGTATTCTTAGCATAGTTGTTAAAGCTCACAAACTTATTCCAACGCATACAAGTATGGAAAGCTAGGAAAACATCATTTAAATTCTTTTGTAATCAGACTTAAATAAAGCATGAGCTCCTACAACCTTTATATGCATGCTAATACTTTTAAATAATGTTAAGTCATAACTAAAATATGAAAATTATAGTAAGATGTCTTACCCTTCCTTTAGCTTTATTGGAATCGAGTTCTTGGTTTCTCTTCTGAGTTTCACAAGTTCTTCTAAATGATATGAATTTCGTTTACCTTTCCCTTATCCTAAGTTAGTGTGGTACTAACTAAATGACGTTAATATGTTTATCAATACTTATCTTCTTCCTATGAAACATTGATTTTATTATTACTATTTTCCCTTATCATTCCTTTATCATTAAGTTTTCATAAGTAAACTTCGAGATCCTCTATCGAGAAATATGATTCTCGAAATAAGTATGTATGGTGAACTTTAGGTTTTCGATATCTATCTTTGGGAAATCTCGAAATTCTTTAAATGAATAATTTCGAAGTCTTCATTGAATAAGTCTCGACATCTTTGAGGGAAACATTTCAAAGTCTTTATTAATAAATCTCGAAATCTTTTTAAGAAAAGTTCGACATTATACTGAAGGGTTTCGAACTTTTTCTTTAACCACACTTTCATATTATTTAAATATTTCTTCCATTTTAAAGAATCTCAAGAATTTCATCAAATCTCCTAATTTGTTAATCACTTTAAATAATATACATATAAGTTTCTCGAAAACCTGAGGAAACCCTAGAAATTTCATACTAAAAAAATTCTAACTTCCGTAACATTCATTTCCTTACCACTTGTATTTCTTTAAGAACCTAGGACTATAATACTAATAATTATACCTTATTCTATCTATACCTCTATTTTAAAATTACTTTATGAATGCATGAATTTATGTAAATGCATGAAATATGATATGAGGTTTCATTTCCTGACAACAGGTAAGTGGAAAGTCACCTACGACTCATAACATGCTATACGTGCCTAATTTATGTGACTATGTGCCTCTATGTTTACATGAATTATGTGAGATAATTGATATGCCTACGCGCGATAAGTAGTCTGGTGCTATTGCTTGCTGCATATTCACGAGCATGCACGATCGTATGTGGGGGTTGTGCGAGATGAGTATGCATTTTGATCGCTTGAAACCGTTCGATACTTGCCGATATGGGCATTGGTTGTCGACTCGTAGTTGAGCCAATGGCGACTTCTATGGCACCGTGACGGTGTCGAAGCGTCGTCAGTTTCACGGACAGCGTTGATGCGTTGCCGATGGTATTGATTTGAATAAGGTTGATGCCCTAACGGTATTGATGCATCATCGATATTAGCGGGAAGGAGCGACCTGT
Organism: Craterostigma plantagineum; assembly: GCA_027422505.1. Lineage (NCBI taxonomy): Eukaryota > Viridiplantae > Streptophyta > Magnoliopsida > Lamiales > Linderniaceae > Craterostigma > Craterostigma plantagineum. The sequence continues at coordinate 26,052 of JAPQWV010001237.1, forward strand.
ATGGAGCAACCTAGGGGGAATCCTAGCGTGGGCTACCGCATGGCAAATGAGACGACCTGGGAGGGTGCGACATTGGGAAACCTAGCGTAGGTCACTGTCACATATTTATGATAGAGCTCTTTTACGGTGCATAGTAAGTTAGCCGAGGGCCCAGAGTGAAAAGAGAGTACGGGGATTAGATGCATTGCACGGATGCCTCTGTGGGGTATTTGTCACGTGCATATCATGCATACTTCCCTAATTGAGCTTTATAGCTCACCCCTTGCGTTATGTGTTGCACGTTCGCACGACGAGGGTACGTGATCGTTTGATGGCTAGGCATCTTTTGAAGCTTCCAGCTACTTTTGAGAGGCGAAGTGTACATGGATGACGACCTGTGTGGCCGGGCAACCTAATTTACTTTGTTGTGCACAGACGCACTTCCCATGTATTTAGAATTAGAAGTATTCTTTTGATACGTAAAGTACACACTCCATTACATAAATGTGTTAGGATATAAATAGATTGTGTCAATAGTTTAAGTCTTGAGTTATCTTTTGTAATTATCCTTTAGCTTGGGCTTTGGCTACTAGATTGTAATTAGTTAATCTTTAGTGTTTGGGCCTTAATATACCTAGGGTTAATGTGGTATATAAGGTTTTTCCAGCACTATTTTCAAAGTAATCAAAGATCAAAAGGCTAACCCTACTTTTCACACAATACACACACTTGAAGGTGAGAACCTCTCACTTTCATCCCATCTAAGCCTCTTTGATTCCTTGTTTGGTGCAATCGGGACCAAGTAGTATCAGAGCAAATGTGGATCGATCTACAGTGATGTGAATCCCGTTTCGTTCGATTCCGAGAAAGATCAAGGTGTTTTGGGCAAAAAATCATTTTTTCGGGTATTTTGGATTCGTTTTTGGGGCCTTAATGCTTCGTTTTTGTGTTTAAAACCTTCCCCCAGATCGATTATATGCCTAAAATGTTTTTAGAACACTTTTGGGTCAGTCTTAACGAGTATTGAGCAAGATTGAGCAAAAATCTTCATAAAAAAGTCATCTCAGCCATTTTCTGTTTTTGGTCGATTTGATCCGTTTTTTTGTTGTTTTTTTAGCCTACAAATCGGTCGATTATGTGTTTAGGGAAGAATTTATGAAGTTTTGGATCAAGTTTGAGTGATTTTGGTTGAGATTTGAGTGAAAACCGGACGATTTTCTGGTAAAACTCGCGACAAGCACGGAACAGTGACTTAATGTTCTTGGCCGCGAAATTTCCTGTTGCGTAGTTCAAGTCCGCGAAATTTTTATATCCGAGAAATTACACTCCGAGAATCTTTCTAAAACCGCAAAAATTTCACTGTTTCACTTCACTGTCACCTCACTTTTTTCAACTGCTTATCCTTCAAAATCCAAGAACTTTATATGCGAGAAATTTATTCCGAGAATTTATCTGAGCCGCGAAAATTTACAAAACTGAGAAATATTTCTAAGCCGAGAAACTTTTTAAAACCTAGAAATTTTATTCCGAAAAGTTTATCTGAGCCGCGAAAATTTTCAAAAGCTGAGAAATACTCCTAAGTCGAGAAATTTCTTTGAAACTGAGAAAGTTTGTCAAATCCAAGAAATTTTCAGCCGAGAAAGTTTCTTTCTTTCGAGAAAATTTTTCAAAACCACGACTTTATCCGAGAAACTTTCTAAAACCACACTTCAAAACCGCGATACTTCTTCCAAACTGAAATTTCTTTAACCTGAAAATTCTCAAAACTGAGAAAACTTTCTCACATGCGAAATTTTAAAATCTGAGAAAATTTTCAACTGAGAAATTTTTCCTGTCCAAGAATTTCTCTTTAAACTCACGCAAACACTTTATTATGATGCTTTCTACGCAGTCTGTTAATTATCTACACAACTGTGAAGACACCGATTCAGAGTATGATCGCAACATGTTAACTAATAACATACAAGTAATAAGGTAAACAGTATCCATCCATTTTCGTGAATACCATAGCCATTTCGAATCACATATCCATTGTTTATATAAAGGTCATTCATAGGATCTGTAGATCACGTGCCATTCTATATGTCCATTTATTTTGATACTCCCGCTATAGACTAGCTAGACTGTACTGTACGGCCCAGTCGACGCCCCTGCATGGGACTCTGTAACCATGTCGTAATCCCCCTATTTGTAGGGATACGTTTTTCCTGTACAGGACTCTGTAAAGTCCCCCTATTTGTAGGGATACATGCCGTAGCATCCGTATCGTACCATCTGTAGTCGTAGCAGTCATAACGGTTTCTCCTTTCATTTATATGTATGCAATGCTATAGTCGTAGCAGTCATAAAGGAGACCTTTCATTATATGTATGCAATGCTATGTCGAGACCATATGTATGCAATGCTATACAAATACCCTTAGAGGTTATATGTATGCAATGCTATATGTATGCAATGCTATATCAAATTCTTGTCTTCATCTAGGTTTCGAATTTTACTAACCATGGCATGATTCACGAAAGGCTCTACATAATTATTCTACTCAGAGGTTGGAGTTATGTTACTCTCATAAATCGAAAGTATCAGATAATCAATATATAAGCACAACCCGAATTTTAAGGGAGTTAGGGTTTTCTGTACATGCTAACTTCGAAACTTCTCATACTCACCACTTACTTATGAGATACATAAAATATGTTTATCAAAGGAATCTAATCACACTAAGTGTAAGGAACTTTTATATACCTTCGAAGGATTAAAGCCTTTGTGAGTTTTTGAATTTTATCTCCTGTTAGATCTTCTTTCCTTTGTGAAAAATCGTCTATCTCACATAAGGGATTATTATATATATTAGCTATGTTTATCACTTTGAACTTAGTGATGACAAGACTAGGTGGTATACGAGTTTTTTTTACCTTAACCTTAAGCAATCTTATAACATATAATATTTCTTATGGTTTGGGCTTTCATTCGAATTATAACCTAACCAAGTATAGCCCAAATAAATCTATTCTAACATTTTAAAATTCTATGTAGTCTCTTGGTAACTTTAAAAATAATTCTGACACCCTAGGAATTATACATTCGCCTCTACGACTGAATTTCCTTTCTCACACTTCCTGACTTGTGTATTACTTTTTTATTTACATCAAAATCCCGTATGAAAATTAACGGGATTTTTCATTAATAGCCTTAGCCTTAGTTGATAGTTTGAAATCTTTATTGTTTATTTCCTTACTATCCACTCGTAATATCCTAATCAAATATTATTTGTCATCATATATATATATATATATATATATATATATATATATATATGCATCATTAACTTAATTATGCCAAGTGCATGAATTAACATTGATGCATGAAAGGGTGTAAGGTTTCGGTTCCTGACAACCAGCGTTGGCTATCGCATGGCAGAGGGGACGACCTGGAACGGGGCTACCCAGGGAAACCTGGCGTAGGCCACCCAGGGTAGGTCACTGTCACATTTATCCATATTGGATGTGAGCTCAGAATGGTGCATAGTAAGTTAGCTGAAGGCTCTGAGAGACATAAGTTTGAGTGTGATTTACGGGATATGAGATGCATTGGCGCGGATGCCTTTGGGGGATATATACGAGCACGACATTGCATATTCCTGCTTACTGAGCTTTATAGCTCACCCTTACTTTATGCATTGTAGGTAGCGCGACCACAGTATGCGATCGCTTTTGATGGCAAGGCTTATCTTTTGAACCCTCCAGCGACTTTTGAGGGTGGTGTGTACATCGATGCGACCTGTGTGGCGGGCGTTAGAGTTTTATTTTGCTGTGCATTCATATATTCCGTGTAATTAGGGATGGAACGTTATTTTGACATGTACATGATAACTTCCTTTATATAAAAGGAAAATTTACAATTTCGCATATATTATATTTTAAATCATTACTAGTCACATAAGTTGGCATTAAAAGGTCAGTAGATGGCGGGGCACCACATGTCGTGGGTTCTTTGCCTCGATCAGAACTCCCACTACTTTCGCCTCGTGTTCTAACCATTTCGTCTTTTACCTAATAGTTCCTTAAGGCCAATAGATTATGCAACACAAGGAAATTTACAATATCACACAACTTACGAGCAAGATGCTTCCACGCGTTTGTGTGTGTACATGGACAGTCTATGTAATACCCGTAAAATTTAATTACAGGATTTACAATAGAATTATCGGTGAAAGTGTTTAATTAGAAACCTGGTTGGATTAATTAAATAAAGAGGTTAGGACTTTGGGTGAAAACTTCACTTATAACACATACTTATTTTGATCTCGATGTGTGATACGATGCTTTCACGCTCTGATCCTTTAAGCGACTTATGTGTCAATATGATTTCATGTTACGCCATCTATATGTGTTATATGAATTACAATTATGTGAGGATATAAAGACTTAGAAAATTTAGATAACACTTAGAAAAGTGAATGGTGAAATATATTAGCATAGAATAAAGAGGTTTGGACATTAGAGAAGGGACTGGTGAAATATATTAGCATAGAATAACTTTTGATCGATAGAAGTAAGGAGGACTAAGAATCGACCGGTTATTTGAAGGGTTAGAAATCGGGCGGTTTCCATGCACATGGGAGTTGAAATCGCCGAGCTCATGTGAATAAGAATCGACGAATCTCATGCATAGAAGTGCTGAAATCGCCGAGGACAAGGGAAGTAAGAAATCTGGCGATTGATTGTATTCAAGAAATTGACCATTAGAACCAAATCGGTCGATCCCCAAGACTAAAAAGTGAACTTTCACCGAACAAGAAGAATTGGAATCGGGCGATTGTATGTATGTACTTAGAATCAGAAGTTTGCCAGTATAGAAACTTGAAGGACCTTTAGTAAAGAAGTTTCGGTCGATTATAAGGCATGTAGCGACTTTCGCCGATCAAATAATTAACAAGGCCTGAATCGGGAGATCATGACATGGTCTTTAGTTAATTAACTTAGCCCAAAAATTGGCTGAACCCAATGTAGGAAATTCGAGCAACATGGGAGTAGAATTAGACCAATCACAATCCATGTAGAGTCAACTTTGGACTGACTAAAAATCATATAACGATTTCTTAGCGTAGGACGTAAAGCTTGGTCACCTACTAGTCAATTCAAGTACAACTATCCAAGCTTCAATACTTATCAAATACGTTGTGAATTATTGAGAGAAATATCCTGAATAATAACGAAAGTTAGAAGAAATTCTCATAAGTAAAACATTTAAAGTAAAAGAAAAAGGCAAAGAGGAAATTCCATAGCTCTAACACGATTATGTTCAGCCAATGTTGGAATTCTCAACAAACCAAACCTTGCATAAGGTAGTCAAGATTTCATTTATAATATATATAGATTTTATTATGACTTGCGTGATAATATATGTGTGTAATCTTATCAAAGTTATAGGAGAATTTTGAATACATGATTCATTTGATAGAAAACCTAATTTCTGGAATTCTTATTTGAGCTAGCTTACTACTTTATTTAGGGTTGAAATAAGAAATCTGTATGCATAGGATTGTTAGGCTCACGATAATTTTCAGGTAGGACACACGGCTAAAAACCCTAACTCCTAGGTTTAAATTCAAGTAAACCCAATTACTTAGATTCATAAATGCTTAAATCTGGAAGTTGGATTTATTTTAGAATAGGAAGAACAACATACGAGTAGAAGATGAAGTCTTAAGGGTCTGAAGTTTGAAATATTTACTAAGATGATTTAAGGGTAGATTGAATGTAAGTTGGAATTAAGATCATTCTTGAGTAGAAAGTAATTTGGGGCAGTTGAAGTTAAAGAATACTTTCGATCGAATTTAGAAATTTGAATAAACTTTCGGGCAACACATGTACATATAAGTTTCGGGTAAATCTAATTTGGGAATTCAGGTGAGAGTTTTATGTGGAAAACAACTTCGGGAGACTAAATTACATGTGACTCTTACTAAACCTTTGAATTTCTTAGTATATAAATAATCGTATATAGGGTAGGATGGGACCTTAGTGCATTTCAAGGTTAGAAATATTATTTTAATCATTGTTTCAAGAGTGTAAGTTATAAGATAACTAAGTTTCGGGTTTTTAAATTAAAAATATTATCTTAAAGATTACTATAGGTGAGGTTTTCGTAACCGGGCGATCATAGTATCAATTTTAAATAACCAAATGGAGATTAGTTTCGGGCGAATAGGTATTAAGCCTAGAACTTTCGCCGTGTTGTATAAGAATTGATCTATAAGAATCGGGCGAATTTCAACCTATGGCGAAAGTAAATTTAACCCATAAGAATCGGACGATGTTGCGGGCCAACTAATTGGGCGAAACAAGCTTAGGTGATGGACTTTCGCCGAGCTACATAAAAATATTAATTTATTAGATAGAATCGGGCGACCTAAGCATCAAGCAATCGGGCGATTTAATAAGTTTAAATTGCATGAAATCGTTGCGACTTGAATGTCAAAGGATCGGGCGATTTGAAGGCCATGCAAATCGGGCGACGTTAAGGCCATGGAATCGAGCGATGTGAAGGCCATGCGATCGAGTAATTTACTGTGAGGTGAACACTCGATTACTCTAGGTTTCGGGCATGATGAATCGGGTGAATAGATATTAAACAAGGAATTTTGCCAAGTTTTATATGCTAAGATCGAGTGCTAACTTAACTTAGACTAGAATTGAGTGAATAAGGGTTTTAGCAAATCAGTATAGTTGACACAATTTATTATGGCATAATCTTCTAATTTCAGTATGATATTGATACTGTTGCATTTTATTAAAGGGTCGAAAAGTAAGGAATATCCGAGGCGTGGGTTTACTTAGCTCGGACGACATGTAAGTGCAGATTTTCAACTACAACACAAATTATATGTGCTTCTATGGCTATGTGAATTCCTATGTGATTTATTTATTGACGTGAATTATTTGTTACATGAAGTGGCATGACAAGCACTTTGGCTTATTCACGAACGCATTATCACGTGCATACACGAGTCCCATGAGGGTTATAAGACACAAACATGTATTGCACACGATCGCCTATGCGCGATAAATATTTGCAGATATGGCGTCTGATGTCGACTCACGGTTGAGTCATAGCTCTTCTATGCTACCATGGTGACTTCCTATGTTACCGACTTCAAGGCAAGACATGTTCAAGGCAAGACATGTATATGGGTTATGCCCTCATGGCGGAAAGTTGCGACTTGGAGATGTAACCCGAGGGAATAAGCGGCACCGAGTGTATCTCTTGTATTAGCAACCTCGGCTTGAGTCTACTAGCGTGAGCATCCGCGTGCCCGATAAATCGCATTGGAATTGAAAAGGCGCCTCAGGGTTAGCCTCTCATTGGGAGTATCGTCACACACACACACATACACACACACACACACACACACATATACAGGGGCGGATCTAGGAATTTCGGAGAGGGGGGCCGCCGTATAAATGGAGTTGATAGTTTGATTTAACATAATATTTTTTTTTTGGAAACCTGGGGAACCCTGGCGGGCCAGGTAAACCGCCGATCCACTACCTGCTAAACTGCCGACTGGTTCAAACGCACATGTCTGATTAGTCATATTATTTTGTTAAAAAAATAATAAATTAGATATATAAAAACCAATTGATAATATTATAATGAATTTAGTAGTATTATTTTGTTAAAAAAAACCAAAAATAAAAAACGCTAAAAGCTAACAGTAAACAAAAAAGAATGTCTAAGAAATAAAATTAGAAATAGAATAGAGAGTTTAAAAGAAAAAGAACACTAAAAAGTTAAAAATCTAAGGACAAAAGGTAAAAATATGAAGCAAAGATATTAGAGATAAATCAAGATAGAAATGATACAAAAGGAATCGAACCCTCGACAACTGAAGTATAAGACAACTCCTTCACCACTATGCTACCTAACATTTTCATATTATTTACACAACATAAGCTATTTCTCAGTATTAAAACTATATATACGTATATAGCACTAAAAATTTTGGAAATTCCCGAGGGGGCCGTGGCCTCCCCCAGCCCTATACTAGATCCGCCACTGCATATATATATATCCCTAGTGGATTTGAGCTCCATGATGGTGCATAGCAAGATAAGCAAGGGCCCTACATGACAAGACAAGACATAATAACGTGGGGATTAGAAAGCATTGGCGCGGATGTCTTGCAAATCGTGACACGATTAAAAAGCACTGGCGCGGATGCCTTTGCAAATTAGAAACACGTGCATTGCATGCATGGTTTCCACTTACTGAGCTTTATAGCTCATTCCACATTTTATGTGTTGTAGGTACGATAGAGTCGGACGTTGAGAAACGTCACGGCTAAGGTAGGCTGACGGCGGTACTCCACGGGCTTTTGAGGGCGATGTTGTACATGGATGACGACCTGTGGAGCGATGTTAAGATGTTTGATATTATAGAAGTATTTTGGGGCTTCGGTCTATGTATAATTGTGACGATGTAGGTTACTTTTTGTCGTAATATATATCATATTTAGGAAAATTGTTTTATTAGACGGGTCTTCTGCGACTTACGTTGCGAAAATCCGCCACTAACCTTAGCTAGAAAGTCAAATGTCATTTACAGCCTAAGTACATGGGAGTGTCTACAGATGCGTAGCAAAAGAAAACTCTATCGCCCGCCACACAGGTCGCATCCATGTACACACCACCATCGGAAGTCCCTAGAAGCTTTTAAGGTTAGCCTTGCCATCAAGTACGTTCACGTACCGTGGTCGCGCGCACCTACACACACATAAAGAAAGGGGTGAGCTATAAAGCTCAGTAAGTATGTGTAACCCGCAGAGGCAATCCGCGCCAATGCATCTCAACCTTTATAGAATCAAGCTCATATCTATTAGGGCCCTCGGCTAGCTTGCTATGCACCATACTGGGCTCACATCCAATATGGATAAATGTGACAGTGACGCACCCTGGGTGGCCTACGCTAGGTTTCTCTGGGTCGCCCTTCCCAGGTCGTCCTCTCTGCCATGCGGTAGCCCACGCTCGTTAGCCTATGCTAGGGATTCCCTCTAGATCGCTCCTTCCCAGGTTGCTCCTTCCAGGTCGCTCCTCACCACTAACAGAACAGTTGCCTATGCCAGTTAGCCTATGCTAGCATAGCTAGGTTGCTCATTCCTGGGTCGCTCATCCGGCCTCAATAATATATATAGTATCCGACGACGCACCACGCCATCATGGTGCCATAGAAGTAACCCTGACTCAACTGTGAGTCGATATCAAATGCCCTCATCGGCAAATATCACTCGCTCTCATGAGATTATATACTGTGCATGCTCGAACTTCATAAAAATCAGTAACTGCAATTGAAATCTTACATGCACATGCTTATGCCACGTGAAGTAATACCGTAAGCATTTACCATGCATAAGCACGTCAAATAATTCATGTAATAGTGAAATCACTAAAGCATATAGTCAAGTAAGTCAAATACAAAAATACAACTATGTGTTTGTAGTTGAAATTCCCACATACCTGTCGTCAAAGATAATTTATCCTATCGCCTCGGGGATTTCCTAATTTTTGATCCTTAAATGCAAATATATTACCATGTCAGTATAATATCTAACTTAGACAACTGTCTCGAAAATCACTAGGTTTGAAAATCATATTCTGCCTGAAAATTTCTCCTGTCCGAAAATAATATGTAAGTACGAAAATTGGATCTGCATCAAATTTTGGACAAGGTCCAAACTTTCGGTCAACGCCCGAATCTTGACTTGCTCGGCGGCTTTACTTACTGGAAATTATAAATCAATCACACCCGAAAATTAGACCATAGTTCACCGATTTTCACATCGCAGGGCGAGTGTTAAACTTAAATCTACAAATTCTTAATCTCGAAAAGACCCGAACTTTTATAAGACCCGAAATTTTCATAATACCCGAAATTTATATTAAACTCGAAAATTGGTCAAGGTTAGGCCAATACCCGAACTTATATAAAATTCGGCAAAAATGGTATAGCCCGAATTTTAAAATTCGCAGAGTGTTTACCCAATTTTGGAATGTCTATATTGAAATCCGCCCGAAAATTGTAAATCAATTCCTACCCGAAAATTTAACTAATGTAAATTCGCCAAGATTCATCATAATTTCCAATTGAATCAACCAGAAAATTATTTAATCTTGATGAATATTAGAATAGTCCTACGTGAAAGTTGTCTAAGGATTTCAAACTCTTAAACTTCATCTACTCGAATATTATTCTTCCTACCTGAAATTAAGTTTAACTCTACAAATTCTTAAGCTTAAACATGTACAAAACTAAGTAGACATGTACATACGAGTTTAAGAACTTAGGGTTTTTCGAACACATACCATTCCTGAAAATTCCAAACGAATTATGTACTTTAAAGAAACATAGTTATACACAAATCCTAACTGAATTTACATGTTATAAGTAAGAATTCTACCTTCCTTATGTCCGAAATTTGATTGCTGTGGTCTGATTAAGCTTAGTCGAAAGTTCCTTGTTCTTGCCTTCCTTCCTTACGTTTTCTCCTTTTTAAGGGTTTTCTCTCCAACTCCTCTTTGGAAGGTTTTCTTCTAATGATTTTTCTTTTGATCTAATTGACAAGTATTGAAACTTAGGGAATAGTGATCGATGGGACAAGTAGGTAATAATATTTCCCTAGGTGCTAAGTAAGTTTATGATAAGCTTAAACCATCCGAAATTATTTCCATAGGCTACCTGAATTTAATATCCCGTCTATCGAAATTTACTTCACATGTATTGTGATTGGCCGAAAATAATTTTCATGTGTTGCCCGAATTTCTATACTAAGGTCACCAAAAAATTAGTTCAAAGTATAGTCCGAAAATCACGTGCTCGACGAAAATTATCAATGTTGGCACTTACCCGAAAATAGGGTGTTACCCGAAAATTAGAATTCTTTTATCATATCACCCGGATTTCGACCTTCACTTGCAATTGGCCGAAATTGATTTCACATTTCAAGATTAGTTTAGCCGTGATTGCTAAGGTCTTACCCGAAAATTTTCCTCTCTCGCCCATATTTACATGTTACCCAAAAGTTAGACTTGGGTATCTACCCGAAAATTCTTAAGTCCTAACCGCAGAGGGATATGTCTCAGCCTCTCGCAGAGGGAATTCAATGTGCACGTTCTTTCCTGAGGGGAACCGCGAGCTGCCTCTCGCAGAGGGATATCAATGTGCCCATAATCTCATCTCCCCAAGGGGGAATATCTCAACCTCACGCAGAGGGACTTCAATGTGCGCATAGTGTTGGTTCCCGAGGGGAACTATGTGCTGCCTCGCGAAGAGGGAAAATGTCTTCTACCCTGGTCTTCATGTCTTTTAGAGTTTTAAGTTTTGCCCGAACAGCCCTCGTACAGAAAGTAATGAAACTTTATTAATAATCGAGTATAGTTACATCCAAGTATTAATAAAGCAAACTTGGGAAGATAACGTAGAAAATTATACTCGGGGAGTGGAGGTTGTGTTAGGAATATGCCCTCAAATGCTGTACGAGGATTAGATTGTATAGGGCATTAGCTTATTTATCATTCAACCTTTTGTGTAACGAGATATTTTCGTGTGTTTATCAAAAGGCACTGTTCGTTTATTGGATATAAGAGTTCTTTACTTAGCATCCGATAAAGAAATAAATGAACAAATCCAAAATGTGTCGAGTTGAGTCATTGTTCTCAATGGGCACGAGAGAGGGAGGCACCAGTGGACTCTTAACCTCGAACATTAAAAGTCCGTAAGCATGAGGCCCCAGTTGGGTGCTGGATAACCGATCACGGCTTATTTGTCGATGACCTATCGTGTGCCAATATCTTGCTTGGAAGCAGATCATGTGATACGAATCGAATAAAAGGATTGAGTCGTTTCATGGACACTGACTCACGGGTCGTACGGTCGAACATGGCTTACTACTCAAGGAGTGTCAATGACCGACGACAATACTATAGTAGTCTACGTGAACCTTACACCGAAATGAGCTTTGGCGGAGTTGACTTTGAAGTCTCGACTGTCACTGGTTCCCCACGACCCGATTTGTTATTGCATGGGTCAGCAGGCCAGATGTAGTCTTGATGATGATTTGTGATAGTCGGGCTTAGACCGCTCGGATTCACAGACTCGCAAGTAATCGAGATAAGTGTCCTATGAGGACAGTGATAGGAATATGCCCTCGAATGCTATACGAGGATTAGATTGTATAGGGCATTGGATTATTTATCGTTCGACCTTTTGTGTAATAAGATATTTTCGTGTGTTTAATGAAATGCATTGTTCGTTTATTGGATATAAGAGTTCTTTACTTAGCATCCGGTAAAGCAATAAATGAACAAATTCAAATGTGTCGAGTTGAGTCACTCGATGGGTACGAGAGAGGAAGGCACCAGTGGACTCTTAACCTCGAACATTAAAAGTCCGTAAGCATGAGGCTCCAGTTGGGTGCTGGATAATCGATCACGGCTTATTTGTCGATGACCTATCGTGTGCCGATATCTCGCTTGGAAGCGGAGGTCATGACTTGTGATACTAATCGAATCAAGGGATTGACTCGTTTCATGGACACTGACTCACACAGGTCGTACGGTCGAACATGGCTTATTACTCAAGGAGTGTCAATGACCGACGACAACACTATAGTGTCTAGGTGAACCTTAGACCAAAAGGGGCTTCGACAGAGATGTCTTCGAAGTCTCGGCTGTCACTGGTTCCCTTCGACGCGATTTGCTGTTGCATGGGTCAGCGGCCAGATGCGGTCTTGATGACGTTTTGTGATTGCCGGGCTTAGACCGCCGAGTACGAATTCACAGTCTCGCAGTAATCGAGATTAGTATCCCATGAGAACGGCGACGGGAAATTACGAAATCCTTGTCCAAGTATTGAACTAACTCATGTGAGACATGGAGGGTAGTTTGGGTATTTGCCTCGTCTCCGTTTTATCATAGAATCTAGTTTAGTGAGTTTGACATAGACCATGGCTCTCACTTGATTGGGAGCTGAAGGGTTTATACGTAGCACTATTATCTATAATGAGGTTCTGGGATAAAGACTGGGTCCAAATTCGCACTTGAATCGGGTTACGGTCCGGTATTGCGGGATTGGCTTCGTAACTACCGAACTCTTGGATTCCTCCCTTGCCCATTGAGACGAACCTAGAGAGTTGGGCTTAAAAAGGATCATCAACGTGTACTGATAAGGAGAGAAAGTTTTCTGGGCCTTAACAGGCCTTGGGCCGTTGGGCCACGCCTTACGGGCCATTTAGTGGATCAATGCTTCTTATGAAACTAACTTTAAGACTTGGGCTTGGCCAAGTGCTTATGTGCTTGAGGATAAAATTGGATTTCACCTTAAGCTAATTTCAAAATATGCCTTTGAGGCTACTTTCGGAATTTGCATATTTGATATAATAAATATGGAATAAAATATTTGTAATATTATTTATTTAAATTTCGTAATAAATCTAGGATTAAGTTTCTAATTCCATATCATATTTAAATATACTTAGTTTGACTTGGTATTTAAGTTAGTTTTCTAATAATAGCAAGTTTCCTTAAGTTGGATTTGGAATTCAAAAGAGAGCAAGATTTGGCAAAAATCTCTCACACTTTAAGGACTAAGATATCGAAATCCAAGCCTTTAAATAGGCTAAGAATTCGTGCTCCAAATGTTGAGAAAAGAAGCGACTTTCGAAATCAACCAAAGGCACAAAACACACACCGAACGCACACACGTTTCTACCATGCGACGGCCGAGTTCTCTAGCGATCTTTAGAGACCTGATTCCATGGTACACTGCGAGGTCGGCGTGACGATCTAGTGCGATCCACCACCATCGACGAATTCTTGAAGAAAATGACGAGGAGCTGCCACTCGCGGTAACTGGTAATTCTCTACGGTTTGACCCGCCCTATTGCATCTCTATATGTTACTATTCTGATCCGAGCTACGAGGGTAATCGGGGAACCCGGAAAATTTTTGTTCCGCACCATTCCCGGGGACGTGGAGTCTCCGGGAGAAACCGGTAAACCTACAGTGGTATCAGAGCGGGCGCTTGTGATCGGAATCATAACGTGTTTAAATTGAAACGAGGCGTGTGGGAGACAATCGAAATGCCGACACGGTTCGACCATTGTTGGGCTGTACGATGCATCGTTTGCCAATCCACGGCCATCCACTCGTGCGGTACGGACCGACGAGGAACCCGGACCGGACCGGGACCCGCGCGGCGGCGTGATCCGGGCGGCCGCGCATCGCACGCGGGCTTCGAACGGTGCAGCGACGCTGCAGTCGCAGGATCTGGCTACTTCGAGCAGGACCGATCTGCCTCGTACTCCAAGACCGGGCCAGCTATGGTGGCTTAGGCACCGGCCTCGGGCAGCACCGCTACAAGGGGCGACGGCACCGTAGAGATCGTCTGCAGCTTTGGCCGCGGACTGCAACGGCGCTCGCGCGCGATGCGCGCTGGCGCAAGACAGCCGCAGCGACTCCGGCTCGGCTGGAACGCTGCGACAGTGATCTCTCCCAGCGAGGCTCCGGCACGGAGGGGCTGAGGCGACGAAGGAGTCGCTGCAGTCTTCTGCCGCGAGATAAACACGCGCGCGTTGCGCGCGGCGTATCGTCGCCGACTGCGCGGCGTTTTCGGCTCAGCCCGGGACTTCCCGTTGGCGGCCTTCTCCGTCGTGGCTCTCCGACATGTTTTGATGGCTGAGCGATTTGAGTTGCGGCAGCTACGTTAGTGCTTCACGCTCAAAGCCTTAACGGGCCTTTTAATGGGCTTGGCCCGTTTGAGGCTAAAATTTCGTTTCTTTTAAAAATCACGTAACGTGCTCATTATGAATGTTATTTAAAGCGCACATACGGGTTTAGGAATTTGGTTTCCGGGTCATTTGATAAGGGTATGTCCCCCCGGGTTGTATTTATTTTATACGGGTTGTTTGGGACTTACGATCCCCTCGGTGTTGTAATTTACCGTATTATTAGATTAGCTTAAAAACGAACACGAGGGCCCATTTGATGGTAGACAACCCCACGGCGGTGACAAGGTGGTGGACGTTCGGTGACTTTGAGGCCGTTTGAGTGACGAAGGACGTTCGACCGAATTCTCCATGAAAGGCTTGGGAGAAGCTACCTACATCTTGGGTATTCTCCTTTATAGAGATCGATCAAATCGTATGTTGGGACTCTCCCAGGCCCTTTACTAGAGAAGGTCCTGAAGCGATATAATATGGACAACTCTAAAAAAGGGTTCCTCCCTATGCGATATGGGATTCACCTTTCCTCAAAGTGAGTTGGAGTGGAAAGAGATGAATGGAATCCCCTATGCAACCGCGGTGGGTAGCTTGATGTACACGATGCTTTGCACGCGACCTGACTTGGCGTACGCTGTGAGCGTAGTCAGTCGGTCTCAGGATGACCCTGGTAAGGAACATTGGGCAGCAGTCTAAACTATGCTCAAGTACCTCAGACGGACTAAGGTATGATGCTGGTCTATGGTAATAGAGAATTGGAAGTGGAAGGGTATACGGATTCAGATTTCCAGTCTGACACTGACGATCGAAAATTCAGTTCAGGATTCGTCTTTACGCTCAATGGTGGAGTAGTGTCTTAAAAAAGTTCCAAACAGAGCACTACTGCTGATTTCACCTGCGAAGTAGAGTATATAGCAGTCTCAGAGGCAGCTAAGGAAGGTGTTTGGATGAGAAAGTTCTTGGAAGAACTTGGTGTCGTTCCTGTAGCAGAATAGGCCACTGCCATTGTGGTGTGACAATACTGGCGCTATTGCTCAGGCGAAAGAACCGAGGTCTCACAGCAAGTCCAATATATAGAAAGAAAGTACCACGTGTTAGGTGGATTCGTTGAGAATGGCTACATAGCCGTGCAGAAGATTGGTACTGCGGACGTGGCCGACCCGCTCACCAAGCCTCTATCACAGGCAGTGCTGGGTAGACATCTCGAAATGCCGGGTATTAGATACTGCAGCGCATGGCATTGAGTGCAAGTGGGAGATTGTTAGGAATATGCCCTCGAATGCTATACGAGGATTAGATTGTATAGGGCGTTAGCTTATTTATCATTCGACTTTTCTAATAACATATTTTCGTGTGTTTATGGAAAGACATTGTTCTTTTATTGATGTATGAGTTCTTTACTTAGCATCCAGTATAGGGATGGCAATGGGCCGGGTCCATACCCGGACCCGCCAAAACTCGCCCCTAATGGGGCGGGTATATTTTGAATTATCGGGTAACGGGGCGGGTTACGGGTGCTAAAGGACTCACCCGGCCGGGTCCGGGTCGGGTCTCGGGTCCAGTCAACCCCGGCCCGATCCCCGACCCGAAACCCGCCCCTGTATGTATTATATATAATTTATTTTTCGTTACATTTATATATATATATATATTCATATTATATGTCATAATTGTTAATAAAAAACTATATGGCCCAATGGATAAGTAATTGCTTTATCAAGTAGAGGTCATGGGTTCAATTCCCAAATATTACTATATATGTTGACTTTTTATAAATTAGAATAGAAATCAAAAAACGAAAAAGTGAACATTAATCGGCTCTGGCGGGTCAGACCCGGTTCATGCGGGTTCGGGGCGGGGCAGGTCCATTCTTTAGGCAGGTCGGGCCGGGTATCGTGTCCAGGATATATTAGTTGGGGCGGATCTTGGGTCCTGCCAAACCCGGTTAAGACCCGTCCTGCCATCCCTAATCCAGTAAAGCAATAAATGAACAAAATCAAATGTGTAGAGTCGAGCCACTGTTCTCGATGGGCACGAGAGAGGGAGACACTGGACTCTTAACCTCGAACATTAAAGTCTGTAACCCTGAGGCTCCAGTTGGGTGCTGGATAACCGATCACGACTTTATTTGTCGATGACCTATCATGTGCGATGTCCACTTGGAAGCGGGGGTCATGACTTGTGATACGAATCGAATCAAGAGATTGAATCGTTTCATGGACACTGACTCATGGGTCATACGGTCGAACATGGCTTATTACTCAAGGAGTGTTAATGACCGACGACAACACAATAGTAGTCTACGTGAACTTTAGACCGAAAGAGGCTTTGACAGAGTTGACACCGAAGTCTCGACTGTCACAGGTTCCCCTCGACCTGATTTGCTCTTACATGGGTCAGCGGGCCAGATACGGTCATGATGACGATTTGTGATTGGAGGTCTTAGACCGCTGAGTACGGATTCACATCTCGCAGTAATCGAGATAACTTTCCTACAAGGACGGCGATGGGAAATTACAAAATCCTTGGCCAAGGTATTGAAACTAACTCATGTTAGACATGAAGGGTAGTTTGGTAATTTGCCTCGTCGCCGTTTTATCATAGAATCGAGTTTTGTGAGTTTTGACATAGACCATGACACTTACTCAATTGGGACACAGCTGAAGGGTTTATACGTAGTACTATAATTTATAGTAAGGTTCTGGAATAAAGACTGGGTCGAAATTCGCACTCGAATCGGGTTACGGTTCGGTACTGGGGGATTGGCTAGGTACTACCGGACGCTTAGATTCCTCCCTTGCCGATTGAGTTGCACCTAGAGAGCGGGCTTAAAAAGGATCATCTACGTGTTGTGATAAGGACAGAAAATGTTTTGGGACTTAACGGGCCTTGTGGGCCATGCCTTAATGGCCTCGGGCCATTTATTGGATCGAAGGTTGGACTTCTTATGAAACTAACTTTAAGACTTGGGCTTGGCCAAGTGCTTATGGGCCTCGAGATAAAATTGGATTTCATCTTAAGCTAATTCGAATATGCCTTTGAGGGTATTTTCGAAATTATTCTAGGATTAAGTTTTGAAGTTTACACCATATTTAAATATACTTAGTTTGACTTGGTATTTAAGTTGGTTTTCTAATAACAGCAAGTTTCCTTAAGTTTGGATTTGGAGTTCAAAAGAGAGTAAGATTTGGCAAAAATCTCTCACACTCTAGGGGGCTTAGAAATCGAAATCCAAGTCTTTAAATAGTCAAAATTTTGTGCTCCATAGCGATGGCTCGGTTCTCACTAGCCATCTTTAGAGAACTGATTTCGTGGTACACTCCGATGTGCATGCTCCGTAGACGTTTTCTCCGCAATTACGATATGGTTCGCTGGAGACCTGGACATGTAAGCTCTTTATGCACGGACACCCAAACTAACTTATAACCTGCAAGCAATTTTTGGTTATAGTTTTCCCGTGCGATGGCCCGGGACGAGGGGGTACTTGTGATATTTCGGCATGGGACATTTTTTTTCTAGCCAATCAAAGCAAGCAATTCTAATTCTTAATTTTATAGGGTTGAATAAAAATTAGATTGACCTTCTTATCCTTATGAATCGGAATTCTTGACCCTGCTTCACCTTAATTGTTATTTGAAATAGCTAAACAAAACTTCATAGCGAACTAAAGATACGAAAATAAAAACTGATATTATATATAATAATATGCATCGATAGTACTTGAGTTGCCTCCCAAGAAGCGCTTTTCTTTAACGTCTTTTAGCTAGACATAATCCGGAAAAATTTCAAGGTGGTTGAATATCATAGTGGTATCCTCCCTCAACGTAAGACGGAATGGTAGTTGTTGTTCGACTTTGGTATAGGTCCAGCTGCGCATTTCAACTCCAGCATTCAACCTCCATTTCTACTATTGCTCCAGTTTGGATTTATTTCTGAAGGCTTATTCGGGTCGGATGTTTTTTTTATCAGAAAAAAAAGCTCAGGCTCAAAGTCGCTAACTACGGTGATCAATCGTTGTCGGGAAGTTTGGCTATGACTTAATTCCTAATACCTTCCATATTCACGCAATCTCACTTTAAGCAATTTCAAAACGTAATACGCAAGCAATTTATAGAGAGAAATAAATTAAGCACGATTCACACAACCAAAGAAATGGGCAAAAAGCTCAGAGGCTCAAAAATCTCACAAAAATTGGGTTATGCGTACGAATCTTTCAGGTATCGCCAAGTTCATCATGCAAAAAAAAAAGACATCGACTACGCATGTGTATCTAATTACTCACGTTAATCTAACATAAAATCAATCTTTCAATGATAAGAAACATCATTTTGAAAACTTTTACCCTTTTTTCATGTAATTCAACAAATCATGCACGTATATAATAGTAACGTTCGCATCAATTTCGCAGCCCGGCAACGGCGCCAAAATTTGGTCGCGTCGTAAACGGCCAAAAATAAAATTTATAACCTTACTAAAATGAGCGAAAGTAAGGATCGTCTCCATATGGAAGATGGTTTGATTTACTTCTATATCAAAATTCTATCGATAATGATGATGATGATGATAATAATAATAATAATAATAGTAATAGTATAATAATAATATATAAATAATATAATGGTAATATTAATAATAGTACAGTAGTAGTAATAATAATAATAATAAAAGGCGGGTTTTTAGTTTTTCAAGCGAAAATCAAAACTAAAGCAATTATAAACGAAAATATATAGAAACTAAACTAAGAACAAACAAAGGAAATTATAGAAACTAACGACTATAAAATATTGTTGAAGTAATCGTTCGCTACCTTGATTTATATAATCTATCGTAGATTCCTAAATAATGGGTACACATAAGCATAATCGGTTATAGTTGTCGATGAACGCCTAAAAACCAATCTATTCTTAATTTGTTGATAATTAAGAGACGCTCTATACTTACTTTCCTAATCGAAAAATAACCTCCGGGACGCCCTGCAAGGTAGCATTAAAAACGAATGAGACCCGATTATTGACAAACTCTCTCGGACGACGTTCTCGCAAGAAACGACGCTGGTCCGTTAAAATCAAATCGCGTAAACTACAATATAACTTACACTTACCTAAGGTAGAGAAGTTGAGTATTGTTCGTTACTTACTAAAACGAACAAACATGCCGGATTTGTCGTTTTAGGACTCACCTAAATAAATTCAGGTTTAAACGAATACTCACGCGTCCACGAATAAGCACAATAATCTCACAATATTATAAATCAAGGTTTTGATAATTCTTCAACTATAATAAACTTAGCTACGAAACATAATAATCGAAATATATAGATAGAAAGAAGGCTCGCTTACAACCGTTTGAAAGTTGCCAAACTGCTCCTCCGCCAAGAAATTACAGCCCATGCCATAGAAAGTCAGCCCAAGCCCAACAAGAAATTCCTAGATTAAGCTCTTTACGATCTCCTGTACAGCAAGTCAAAGTTCCATTCTCTCTCTCTCTCTCTCTCTCTCTCTCTCTCTCTCTCTCTCTCTCTCTCTCTCTCTCTCTCTCTCTCTCTCTCTCTCTCTCTCTCTCTCCTCTCTCTCGTGAAGTGTCCATCGATTTAACAAAGGAAACAACTCTTAATTTCTTCGCTTACAACGTTGCCTCCCAGTGTCGCATCATATCTCTGTGCCGTGCTGCCTCAATCTGGATCTACGGTTGTGCCTTTAGTTGTTGCCTTCGTTGCTCCGATCTGCCACGCGTTTTTGGTCCTCGATCTTGCGCTGAATCGCGCTTTAGTCGTCTGATGGGTTTGGTCTGGTTCGATTAGTGACAGGTCTGAAAAGTCTGTGGGTGAGCGATGATGGTGCGAATGCGATTGAGAGGTGGTGTGAGCTTCGTTGCTGTCTCGGTTGGTGTTTGCTGTCCGTGGCTTCTCTCATTTATTTCAACTCTCTGTTCGAACTCCTCGCAACCCTCTCCGTTCTGCCGTATGTGTGCGTGTATGTGACCTTCAACAGAGAGGAAATTTCATTGGTTGATGATAGTGAGTTCTTTCAATCAAGTTCTCTTCTCTCCTTCTGCTCTGTATGATAATTAGCTCCTTATATAGAATAAAGCTTTGAACTGGTTCTTCTCTTTTCAAGGTGGAGATATGGATCCGGATTTGTCAAGCGTAATCCTCCACTCTTCTCTTCTTTTCATCTCATGGTCATTCTTTTCAACGACACGCTGTCTTGTGGATGTCTTGAGATCACTATGGCTTCCTTCTTTCAACGACAAGCTACACAAATTTAGCAGTCAAAAAGATAGCGAGCAGCCAAATCGATTTGTTTATATCTCATTTATTTCAATGTCTTCCTCGATCCGTGTATGTGTTTTGTCGTACGATGGAATTTGCTGCTTTCCTTATGTAAATGAAAATGATATCTATCATTGGCTCTCAATTATTGTTACAATTAATTTCCTTGCTCTCTTTGTGTATGAAAATGATATTTTAGGCTCCATATCTTGTGTCTTAAATAATTGGTACCTTTAGTCTAGTAAAATAGATAATTAGCACAATATATTTTATAAGTTAAAACTAGTATAATCTTAAATATTGTGCAAATTATTATCTATCATGGACTTTATCATGGATAACGAGCTCCGGAACGATCTCGTACTTCAGTCGCTACAACCTTCCTTCAATTCATTCATTGTGAACTTTAATCTGAACAAGGTCAAGATGACATTGACTGGGTTGATGACCAGTTGTTGGCGCCGCAGAATCTAATGAAGAAGGTAAAGGAAAGTCGTTCTTGTCGCGAATGCTTCGACTCGAGGGTCGAGTAGAAATAAAAAGTCGTACAAGCCCACTAAGCCCAAAGGACGAATTTCGAAAGGCAAGACCAAGAAGAACGTGTTCAAAGGCGCCAAGCCGACGGACATGTGCCTTCACTACAATGAGCTTGGCCATTGGAAGCGCGATTACCCAAAGCTTGCCGCCTCAGGTTAAGTACTTTACGTTTTGGAAACAAATTGTTCTATGACAATATATTCCGCTTCATGGATCTTAGACTTGAGAGTTAGTGCTCAGTGCTCACATCTGTATTCCGAGCCAGGGTATGGAACGATACGAAGCTGGCGGATCGAGAGATCATGATCAACGTAGGAAGCGGACACAGTGCACCGGCGACCCACATTAGATCAAGAACTCTCATTTTATCTACTAGACATAGATTACTGCTTTTCGATTGTTTAGTTTTGCACAAGGGGCTTAAGGATATTATTTCTATTCCCATTTTGAGCGGAAATGGTTACGAGTTCCGTTTTAGTAATAATATATGACTGAAGTGCAAGTTTACTAATGGATTGTATTACTTAAATGTCGAAGATAAAACAAAAACTGTGAATACAATCACCAAGGAAAATTGGAGTCGAACTCGAGACTGTTGTGGCATCTTCTGCTCGGTCACGCTGGAGAACAGAAGATTCTCGAGTTGGAGCCCTATTCGACTTGCAAATCTTGTATCCTTAGAATGATGACCAAGTCGCCCTTCATAGGGACTTTTATGAGTGCCACAGAACTTATCGGTTTGATCCACACGGATGTTTGCGGAACGTTCGGGGTAGCGGCTTCGCGGTAACTTCCTTATATCGTTACCTTCACTGATGATCACTCTTACTTCGGCAAGGTGTATCTCATGATGCACAATTCTGATACTTTTGAATGGTTCAAAGAGTACAAAGCTTTGATGGAAATCAGACTGGAAAGAGCATTAAAGCCGTTCGATCAGATCGAGGCGGCGAGTACAAGCCTCAAGTTTGACGAGTTCTTGAAAGAGAACGGGATCATTTCACAGATGACACTGCCCGTTACACCGCAGTTGAACGTTGTGTCCAAACGCAGAAATCGAACTCTGTTGGATAAGGTTCGATGTATGCTGAGCTATACAGACCTGCTCATATCGTTGTGGGGTCATGCCCTGTTGACAGTGGCACACTTCTGAATAGATGTTCTACAAAGTCTGTCGATCGTATTTCGTATCAAATATGGACCGTGAAAACCAGCTTGAATCACAATAGAATTTGGGGTTGCCCCGCATTTGTGAAAAAGCTCAAGACAGATAAGCTGGAATCGAAGGCTGTGAAAGAACATTTTGTCGGGTATCCTAAGGATTCCATAGGATACCAGTTTTGCTTCCACGATGATCAGAGAATCGTTTGTACCGCTTCAGGCTCACATTGTCGAAGAAGAGTTCGTTCGAGAAGGTAGAGCGGGTCACGAAGTAACTCTTGGAGAGTAGTAGAAGCGTTTTCACAGACTCCAGTATCGGATGACACCGTAGAGCAGTCCGAGATGCAACCTGAGTTGTGCCGGTCGGGTAGAGTATCTCGCCAGCCTGAGAGATACGAGATGGTCCACATCGAGCACGAGGTTTCTGCAATTGAAGGGAACGTTAGGGACGATCCCACTACCTATGAACAGGAAATCAGCGATAAAGATTCGGAGAAATGGCTTATAACTATGCAAGCCGAAAGAGATTCTATGCACGGAAACCAAGTTGGGACTCTAGAACCTCCCAAATGGTTTTAGACCCATTGGTGTAAGTGGATCTACTAGAGGAAGATTGGATTTGACGGATCGGTTGACACATACAAAGCTAGGCTTGTGGCGAAAGGGTACAGTCAAAAGAGGGAATTGACTATGAGGAGACCTTTTCACCCGTTCGCTATGATGAAGTCCAATCGAATATTGCTTGCGACAGCTGCGCAGTATGACTATGAGATCTGGCATATGAATGTGAAAACCGTGTTCCTAAATGGATACCTCAAGGGGGAAATATATATGGAGCAGCCCAAAGGTTTTACATCGCAAGGTGATGCTCATAAGGTTGCAAACTCAACAAGTCCATTTATGGACTGAAACAAGCCTCCAGAAGCTGGAATCTTCGGTTCGATGAGTGGTCAAGTTCCACGGATTCTTAAAGGACGAAGACGAACCTAGCTTCTACAAGAAAAGAAGTGGGAGCAAAATATCTTTCCTTGTACGTGGACGACACCCTTTTGATTGGAAATGATATTGGAATGCTCTCGATGGTGAAAGCGTGGCTTTCGATCGAACTTTCCATGAAAGACTTGGGAGAAGCTACCTACATACTGGGGATTTGCCTTTATAGAGATTGAGCGAATCGTATCTTAGAGAAGGTCCTGAAGCGATATAATTGGACCACTCTAAGAAAGGGGTTCCTGCCAATACAACATGGATTCACCTTTCCCAGTCTATGAGCCCTCAAAGTGAACTGGAGCAGAAAAAGATGGATGGAATCCCCTATGCATCTGCAGTGGGTACCTTGATGTACGCGATGCTTTGCACGGACCTGACTTGGCATTAGCTGTGACCGTAGTCAGTCGATTTCAGGATGACCCCGGTAAGGAACACTGGACAGCAGTTAAGACTATCCTCAAGTACCTCAGACGGACTAAGGATATGATGCTGGTCTATGGTAATGGATAATTGGAAGTGGAAGGACATATGGATTCGGATTTCCAGTCTGACGTGGACGACCAAAAATCCACTTCAGGATTCGTCTTTATGCTCAATGTTGGTGTCTTGGAAACGTTCCAAACAGAGCACTACTGCATATTCCACCTGCGAAACGTAGTATATAGCGGCCACAGACTCAGCTAAGGAAGGTGTTTGGATGAGAAGTTCTTGAAGAACTTGGTGGCGTTCCTGTAGCAGATAGGCCATGCCATTGGTGTGACAATACTGCGCTATTGCTCAGGCGAAAGAACTGAGGTCTCACAACAGGTCCAAACATATACAAAGCAAGTACCACTTGGTACGTGGATTCGTTGAAAATCGCTACATAGCCGTGCGGAAGATTGCGACCGCGGAAAACGTGGCCGACCCGTTCACCAAGCCTCTATCACAGGCAGTGCTGGCTAGACATCTCGAAGAGATGGGCATTAGATACTGCAGCGCATGGCATTGAGTGCAAGTGGGAGATGTTAGGAATATGCACCCGAATGCTATATGAGGATTAGATTGTATAGGGCATTAGCTTATTTATCATTCGACCTTTTGTGTAACAAGATATTTTCGTGTGTTTATTAAAAGGCATTGATCGTTTATTGGATATAAGAGTTCTTTACTTAGCATCCGGTAAAGCGATTAATGACAAATTTAAATGTGTCGAGTTGAGTCACTATTCTTGATGGGCACGAGGAAGGCACCAGTGGACTCTTAACCTCGAATATTAAAAGTCCGTAAGCTGAGGCTCCACTTGTGTGCTGGATAACCGATCACGACTTATTTGTCGATGACCTATCGTGTCCCGATATCCCGCTTGGAAGCAGAGGTCATGACTTGTGATACGAATCCATCAAAGGATTGAGTCGTTTCATGGACACTGACACACGGGTCGTATGGTCGAACATGGCTTATTACTCAAGGAGTGTCAATGACCGACGACAACACTACAGTAGTCTACGTGAACCTTAGACCCGAAGGGGCTTTGACGGAGTTGACTTTGAAGTCTCGACTGTGACTGGTTCCCCTCGACCCAATTTGCTGTTGCATGGGTTAACAGGCCAGATGCGGTCTTGATGACGATTTGTGATTGCCGGGCTTAGACTGCCGAGTATGGATTCACAGTCTCGTAAGTAATTGAGATAAATATCCTATGAGGACAGCGACAGGAAATTGCGAAATGCTTGGCCAATGAATTGAACTAACTCATGTGAGACATGGAGGGTAGTTAGGTAATTTGCCTCATCTCCGTTTTATCATAGAATCGAGTTTAGTAAGTTTGACATGGACCATGGCTCTCATTCGATTGGGACACAACTGAAGGTTTATATTAGCATTATTATCTATAGTGACGTTCTGGAATAATGACTGGGTCGAAATTCGCAATCGAATCGGGTTGCGGTTCGGTACTGCGGGATTGACTACGTAACTACCGGACTCTTGGATTCCTCCCTTGCCGATTGAGTCAAACCTAGAGAGTCAGGCTTAAAAAGTATCATCAACGTGTACTGCTAAGGAGAGAAAGTGTTTTGGGCCTTAACGGGCCTTGGGCCGTTGGGCCATGCCTTAGTGGGCCTCGGGCCATTTAATGGACCGAAGTCGGATGTCATATGAAACTAACTTGCTTAAAAGGCTTGAGGATAAAATTGGAATTTAACCCTAAGCTGATTTTCGAATTATACCTAGGGAAATAATTTCGAAAATTAAATATAAATATGAAAATAATATATTTGGAATATTATTTATTTTAAGTTGGAAGTTTCGAAATTAATCTAGTATTATTTCGAATTTTAATACCATATCTAAAGATACTTAGTTTGACTTGGTATTTAAGTATGTTTTTCTAATAATAGCAAGTTTCCTTAAGTTAGGATTCGGAATTCAACAGAGTGTAAACTATGGGAAAAGAATCTCACCACTTATGGAGTAAAATTCGAAAATTATATCTTTGAGATACTCTTTGGATTTTCGATTCTAGCTTAGTATAAATAGGGCAGCCCTATTTCATTGGACGAGAATTTTCGTGCTCCAAAGTGAGAAAATTCGTCCATCACAAGGCACAAAACACACATCGAACGCACACACTTTCTCCCACGTGACGGCTCAGTTCTCTCTAGCTATCTTTAGAGAACTGATTCTGGTACACTGCGAGGTCAGCGTGACGATCTAGTGCCATCTACCACCATCGACGACGTCTTGAAGAAAAGGACGAGGAGCTGCCACTCGCTTCAACTAGTAATTCTCTTCTGGTTTGACCCGCCCTATTACGTGTGTATGTGTTACTATTCTGATCCGAGCTACGAGGCAACTGGGTAACCCACTGAAGATATAAATATGCCTAAGAGGGGGGTGAATTAGGCTTATAAAAATTTTATGCTTCTCCTTTTCACAAATCCTAAATGCAGTGACTTAGATATGCCTACTGATGCTTGTGACGAGTATGCCTGGTATATCATAGTCACGTCGGATGTGTGTCGGGTCTGTCTCACAGCTATAAGGAAATAACTGAAAAGTAAATGTGAGACAGGATTTTTATAGAGGTTATATCCCCAACTGGGGTTTACTCATCTCCTGGGGTTTGCTCCTCAAGAGTTTAACCAATCACTATAATGCACCGTAGCTGGATACAAAACTGATTGGTTAGCCCAATACACAACCGAAACAAGTCGAACACTAGCCACTACTAGGTTACGACATGCCGAGTTTTCGTTCCTCGGAATCTCCTAGATCCCGACAGACACAGCTCGCTACCGAAGGGCACCGGACTTGTCCTTTCCTTCACGTGTGCGTAAACGTCGACCTTGCCTCCTTGGTATTGCTCACGTCCGATGACAACACGTCCGTAGACAGAATATATGGTGGAGATGATGGAATAACCGGACAAATCACTCGCTCAGTGATGGATATGCAGGTTACGCACAGGCAGGCAGAAAGCTATCACAAATGGAAGGCTCAGGAATCTCTTAGTATCTTTCTGCTCAAATATCTCTCGTACGCTTATATTCGTAGGTTCGCAAATTCTTAGTTACTTCGAAAATCTGAAGTGTGGCTCATATATAAACCTCTCCAATCAACACTTCACATGGAAAATCATATCATATAATAATCACCAAATCAAGCATAGATTCCATGCAATTTTCGAGTCAATCATACCATATAAATCATGCTTTTTAACAATCATCACAACGGTCATAAGCACGTTAAAGCATGATTATTTTCCATATAAAAGCTCATTTAAGCATGAATATATTCCACATAAAGATTCAAATTCGTTCGCATGCATATTCAATCAATTCGCATATGTTCACGATGTCAGAACTTTCCATATGTGATTCCCTGCTATCTGTTTCTGGTATAAATCAATCAAGATTATCTATCCAAACATAGCACATAAGATAGCATCACATAAGCACGTTTTCCATGTTCAGCTTACAATATTAAATCAATATATTTACCATTTTTAGCACGCAAATCATATCAGGCATATTTCATTCGATTTATCATATCATGACAGACTTCCTTATTTCAGAGATCACATCCGTTTATAGCACATCCCTTATAATAACATCTTATCCACAAGATCAATCAAATCAAATCTTCCCTAAATATGATATCCAATCAGCATAAGGAAAGATATCAATTTAATATTTCACATTAAATTCAGTGGAGAGCATGCACATAATCGTAGATGTGATTTTCGTCAGGAATAAACATGTATCAACGGATATATCACTTTCATATTTAAACATCATATTTTCCATATATAGGTCAACAGGATATCTCATGCGTAATTTTCATATGTAGCACAGAACGGTATATCCTATCACATGGGCTGTCTATAACATGCGATCACATAGTCTCATCAACCAATCACGAAATCATATGCGAATCAAATATTCAACACTTAAATCAATTTATAACTGATAATCAATGCATAGTCGAATATTATCATGAACTTAGATGTTATCTTAATCACAAATTGAATTGCTTATTTATAGACCTAACGTCATTACTGTGGCGCCCCGCCATCTACTTATCAATTCTAACGCTAACTTACGTGGCTAATGTCAATATAAAATAATTAATACGCGAAAACGTGGGTAGAAGTTTTCCTTTTATATAAAGGAATTCGTTCTGTACAAGTCAAAATATCGCTCCCAACCTATTTACATAGGATGGTTTCATAATTCCAACAAAGAAACCCTATCTCCTGCCCCACGGGTCGCATTCATGTACACACCACCCTCAAAGTCGTTGGAAGCTTCAAAAGATAGCCTTGCCGTCATAAGCGATCACATACCGTGGTCGCGCGTACCTACAACACATAAACATGGGATGAGCTATAAAGCTCAGTAAGTAGGAATAATGCATGTCGTGCACATGTACCATTTGCAAAGGCATCTGCGCCAATGCATTCAGACCCTAATAGGATCAAACTCAATCTTATATCTCTCAGGGCCCTCGACTGACTTACTATGCACCATTTTCAGAGCTCAATTCCAATAAGGACAATGGTCCAGCAATCCACAAAGGTGACGAACCATAAAATACCAGTCACGCATTTCGGCCCAATTCGCACTGGGATGCATGACGGCCAGCCATTCGGCCCAATGGGTACTTGCTGTTCCGCGGACGCTCACGCTGGTAGCCCACTTCGGGGTCGTCAACACCAGAGATACCCTCGGCGTCGCTGCCACCCTCGAATCGCCTCCTCCAGGTCGCACCTATCGCAATTCAGGGCATTCTGCCCAAATAATGAAAATATATCCGACGACGTACCGGGTCGTCATGGTGTCATAGAAGCAGTCCTGACTTAACTGTGAATCGACATCAGATGCCAATATCGGCAAATATCCACCGCTTTCAAGCGACATTATATCATGCATACTCTCATCTCACATTTCTCGTGCATGCCATGTATGCATGTGTTCATGCTCATGTAAACAATACTGAAATGCATGCTATATCATCATATATTAGCAAATAATTCACATAATCTCATATAAGCAGATAGCCAACGTAATTCATGTTAGTACAAACAATTTATGTGTTGTAGTTAAAATTCCCACTTACCTGTCGTCCGCAGGTTTATTTGCTACTGATCTGGCGGAATTCCTAATCCTCAACCTTAAGCATAAAATTACAAGGTCAGTATACTATCTAATTTATTTGATTATCTAGTTATCGTATTTCCTAAATATTGAAATATCAGGTTTGGAACTGTATTAGATAAATAGCTGTTTAAAATTAGCTAAGTCAAGCCCGTGAGTTGACTTCCCAATTCGCAAGTCTACAGTTCGTAAAGTTTATTTCACGACTCAAGATTCGTGACTAATTAATCAAAATGACTAATATCTTTCGCGAATTCGGTCTTAATGCACCACTTACATAATACAAAATATTATTATTTTATTTCTATACTTCTTGAAGTCTATCCTCTCACCATCGAGATTATCCTATAAATTCACGAGGTGTCCCTATAACATTATTTTATTCCTTAATTCGTGAACCTCCCATGTGCACAATTCCCAACATTATTTATTTTGTTGCCTAGTATCATATCAACTCGTCAAGTTTATGGCATGACATACAATTGCTAAGTTTATATAATTATTTACATTCTACCTCACAACTCGTGAAATTCTATGTGCTTAATACATTATTTTATTCCTTTGTGAGTTCGTGAATTTCCACACTTCTTACTTCACTTAATTCGTAAACCTGAATACTCAAAATCTTACAATTCGTAAAATTTATATGTCGCAAAGCTCTAGACCCGTGAAGTCAAACGTCTACTTCGCGAACCTATCCTTAAAATCCTTTCGCAAAGTTTATTTTTCCAATGATTCGTGAATTATATAGTTCGTGAAGTTTACACTTTACGAACTCAAACACTTTTAACATTTTGAACTGTTAACATTTTCGATCAAATTTATTTCCTCCAAGAACAGTAAGCTTATCATAAGAACTTTAAATATTTCTAAGACACTAAAACCCTAAACATATTAACTTGTAAAAACCCTATTTTCATAGAACTGTTCGAACTTGATAATTTTTAGAACCTATTAGTAACATCTAAATAAAATATGAAGTTATAGCAAGGAAGTTATACCTTCGTCACGGTTTGGTATGAACTCTAACTAATTATTTCAAAACCCTCGTTAACTAAACTTGTACATACCCTAATCGTATATAATTTTTTTGGAGCTTAATAATTTCTAAGACCTGTAAACATATGAATAAAAACGTAAGTTGAGAAAATATACCCTTTTCCTAGCTTATTGCGATCTGCACTTATTCTCTTTTCCTCCCTTATACTGTGTTCGTGAGTTCTTCCTTTGATATGAACGATTTTTTTTCTTTCTTATCTAAACATAAACAATACTTTGCGTGTTGGAATACCTAAATGACATCAATGTCTAATTGATCCTTATCTAACTTATGAAATAAAATTTATTATTATTTTAATCTTCTTTCCTAGCTAAGTCTTCGAGAGTTTCCTCCTAATTAAACAATCAAACTAAATAGTATTTTCTAAGTCTTATTCTTTGAGAGTTTCACATCCTATCAATTCCTTTATTTTATTATTAAAACTAATCCCTTTGTATTACCTCTTTTCTCATTCTAACTTATTATAGAGAAATCATGTAATTCGAAATTTTTATTTTCATGAACATATAATATTCGAAATCCTTAATTCCCTTGTAAGTAGTTCCTACCGAAAATTATATACTTATACAAACTTAATTCTAAGTCACAACTCACGTTTCCTACCAAGTCAGTTATTCTATTAGCACATAATTAAAATAAGCACGTAATATGTAGTCACGTAAGTCATATAATAAGTATGCGTATGTATTGGCCGGCTTACTTACGAGACTCGGGTATTACAATTACAATTACATCGTTCATCAAAACTTTCTAATATGTAAGGACGAAAAAGGTCAACACCAACAGATTGCATAATGAGGGTACCCCCTCAACGCATAATATTTCCACAGCTTGTGGGCACTCTAGGGTCGGTCGAGCTGTTTTCTGTAGGACCCCGGTCCCGCAAATTAGGTCGCCAATAAATTAAGTGTATGCTTTACTTGATTTCATGATAATGGCGTATATGTTATGTGCTTATGTGAATATTATGAGAAATTCCATGGAATTTTGTGCTACTAACTATGTGTTACGCTGACTCCAAATTTGTGCAATGGGATTCTCGAGAATAGCAAGAATGAAGAAAATGATAATAATTATATGGGAATTGGGCCGTGCAATGTTGGGCTAGAAATTTCATAGTTAGTCCAAGCCATAAGAAAACCAATTGGGAGGCAGCACTCCATGAATTAAGGAAAACCCACGTCCACACCACACCTCAAATAACATACTTTAAGAAAATATCTAGTTAAATTCACAAAACCCATAACCCACTTAAGAAAAAAATAACGAAAGAGCCGAGCCGAAGTCGAACAAAGAGCACCACAACTAGTTAAGAGTCTCGAAAATTGTAAGTAAAATACCCTTCTTAAGCTTTTAATTTCTTACTTTAGGTAGTTGGAGATTATTAATGGCATTAAAAGTAAGTAATTGAGGGAGAATTCGAAAACCTTAAATGTGAGATACACACCAGTGACAAAGTCCCGATTTAAGTTGATGTTTAGGGCTTAGAACTTGGGTATGAGCTGATTAATAGGTCAAAACGAGATTTCGAGAAGAAAGGAGGTCATAGGATTTAGGAATTCTGGGTAGATGAACGATGATGCGATCTCGGGTAGATGATTTAGACATTGATCAAATCGGGCGATTTAGGTAGTATTAGATCCTGTTGAAACCTAACCTAATCGTGCAATACAACTCTAGTATGACACGGCGATTTAGTGTTGAGACACCACAAATCGGCCGATTAGTTGCATGAGAGAAATCGGTCAAAAACAATTTGGAGGGACGATTTAATCGGGCGATTTAAGCCCTAGAAGATCTCGGCGATTTATAGTGCATTAAAACCCTAGAAGTCGGGCGATTCCATGCAAGACTCAAATCGACCAATTCGCTGCTAGCATTCCATGTTGGAATCGGGCGAAATAAATATACACTCCACGTGGCATTTGGAGAACAAATCGCCGAAGAGAAGCTCACCACCAAGTCGGGCGAAATGTGGAGCAACATTCAAGAATCGGACGATTTCTATCCTTGCCAACCCACAAATCGACCGAGAGCAATCTTCACTCCATGCACGATTTCGGGATGACGTCTTGGTGATGAAACGGCGCGGCGATTTCAGATGGTTCACGCCACAAATCGGGCAATTCCAAGTGTGATGCAAATCGACCGAAATCCAAGCAAATCGAATCCAAATCGGACCATGTCACAAGCAAAGGAAATCGGGCAAATTGCATGGATGTGAAATCGGATGAATCCATAGGAGATCAAATCGGGCGAATGGAATGCATGCAAGACGAATCGGGTGATTCTAAGAGGAATTAAAATCGGGCAAAGTGAACATTAACAATTTCCTAACTCTCGCCGAATTCATTAGGTCACAAATTCAATACTAACCTTACTTAAGAATTTATTGGGTGGGACTTGACCTAGTAAGAGTCAAACGACTTAGGATTCTAACGAAAATTAATGTAGTTCGATAATTTAGTTCGACCTAAGTGTAATAAGGCGTAATACTAATACGATAATATTTATGTTTAAAGGTCGTACGTTAGGAGTGAACGGGGAAGATACTAATTTCGCTCGGACAACAAGTAAGTAGAAATTCAACTACGACATGTAACTTGCCTGTGTCCAGTTATGTGAATTACTTGCTCGTGAAATTTGTATGAAATGTGTGCGTATGATAAATTGAATTATGTGCATGATGGCATGATTAGAATATGTACATGAGCATAGCATGAGCACTTGCACGCATGCGTAGTACATAAGGCGCGAGGTATGAGCGTGCATAAGATCGCCTGTGTGCGATGTATATTCGCCGATATTGGCATTTGTGTCGACTCGAATGAAGAGTCACGGCTTCCCCTATGCAGCCAGTAAGGCGAATGAAGCTATAAGGCCTGTATAAGAGGCTGGGGAATACCCCGTATGCGGGAGATGCAACCTGGAGGATGCGGCCCGGGGCACACGCTGGGTAAGGGAAGATTCCTTCGGGTGACCTTCTAGTGTGTAAAGCACTAACCGGGAGGGAAGATTCCTTCGGTTACCTCCACGGTTAGTGGCCTCGGTGTTGGCTACCAGTGGGAAGCGCCCGCGTGGAGGCTACACCGAGTAAGGAAGATTCCTTCGGGTGACCTTCTAGTGTGAGAACCTCCACACCTGAGATCTCTATAAGATGGCGCATAGAAGGACTGAAGGCCGAGGGCCCGCATGAAGTAAGAGTATGAGAAGAAGAGTATGAGACGGGAAAAGAGTACGAGTATAAGAAAAAGAGTATGAGCGTTAGAAAACGACGGCGTGGATTGTCGATCGTTAGGACACGTGCATACATGCATAATTTCTGCTTACTGAGCCTCGGTGGCTCATTATTTATGTTACGTGTTGTAGGTACTGACGATCGCGGTACGTGATCCGACTGTCATGCAAGGCCGATCTTTTGATGCTATCCGTCTGCTTTTGAGGTGGGAGTGTGTGTATGGATGACGACCTGTGAAGGCCGGGCGCATAGGGAGCTTTTGCTGCATATATTTACACACACGCACTTGTGTTTTGAATAGATAGGAGCATGATGAAATGTCAAACGATTTAGAACATTCTTTTGACTTGTGAATAAGACTTCCGCACGCGTTTCAAAAATGAAAATTTATATTTGCACTTTACGCTTTCGCACGATAACAAAGCGTTAGGCACTTAGGATTAGAACGTAATACAAGGGCGGGACGACGGGTCCTGACAGGGTGGTATCAGAGCTTCGGTCACAGGTCCTGCAGACTGTCCATACACACACACTCAAAAGCACGGAAGCGGCCTTGCTCGTAAGTACCATGTTATGTGAATTTCTTGAATGGTTTAACTTATTGGCCTTAGGAATTATCAGGATAGGTTGAGAAGATGGTTAGACTTAGGGGTGAAGGAAGTAGGGAGTCTGATCAGGGTAGGGATACTAATAACCCTCCTGATAGCCGGGATGCTACCATCCTGCAACTAACTGAAATGGTCCGGCAACAGTCGGCCCAGATTCAGCAGCTGATCCAGCAGCAAAATGCTGGTGGGCAACCAGCTGGCTTACCTCCCCCACCCGAGCGAATTGAGATGATCGGGGAGAGGTTCAGAAAGCTAAATCCCCACTGTTCGAGGATGCTGTAGACCCTACCTCCGCCGAGGATTGGCTAAGGACGCTGGAGAATATGTTCCAGCATAGCCGCACACCCGAGGCGGAGAAGGCCATGTGCGCTGCCTACCTGCTAAGGGGGAGCGCTGGGCACTGGTGGGAAACCATCTCAGCCGTCGAAAACCCTCTAACGATGAGCTGGGATCGGTTCAAGGAAATCTTTCTAGGGAAGTACTACACCGCCCCGGTCAGAGCCCAAAGGATGAATGAGTTCATCAACCTCCGCCAAGGAACAATGACCGTGGCGGAGTACATCAGGAAGTTTGAGCAGCTTTCGAGGTTCGCTGCTCATATGGTTAGCACGGACGCGCTCAAGATCGAGCGGTTCATGGAAGGGTTGAAGCCCGAGCTGTATCGGGATGTAAGTATGGCGGGAATACAAGGGGCCACGTATGCACAAGTGGCTGAGAGAGCGCTTGTGGCGGAGCAGGCAGAGGCCAGAATTGCTCGCGCTCAGGAAGCAAAGCGCAAATTTGTACAAGGACCGCAAGGAAGCGGAGGCAACCCAAAACGGCAGTTCATTCCCAAAGACGGGAATCAGAAATTTCAAAACCGACCTGGACCACCCCCACAGTTCAACCCGAATCAGGGTAGGCCCCAGCTAAACCTACCCATATGCCCTAAGTGTGCACGAAGGCACACGGGAGTCTGCAATTCTCAGAACGCCACCTGCTTCAAATGTGGCAAGACGGGCCACTACCTGAGGGCATGTCCGGAAAGTGGATCCGGAAGCCAAGCTGGAAAACAGGCAGCACCACCAAGGGTACCGGCCTGGGTTTACACTCTAACATCCGAGGAAGTGGAAAACAACCCGGCCGTGGTAACAGGTACCCTCCTCGTTCACCAAACCCCCACATGCATCTTAGTTGACTCGGGAGCGACTCACTCGTTCGCATCTACTAAGTACTAACGAGAGTAGGAGTCACGCCTCATAGAGCTGAGTTCGAGTATAGCGTAACAGTTCCAAACGGGAATCCCACCCAACTAACCACATACTACGGGATTGCCCAGTAGTAATCGGGGATAAGGAATTACCCATAGACCTCATAATAATTCTTATGAATGATTATGAGGTGATCCTCGGAATGGATTGGCTATCGAAGTACGGAGCCGTCATAGACTGCCACCGCAAGATAGTCACGCTCAATATGGACGGGGATGAACCCCTTAAGTTCGTAGGAACTAGCAAGGGGACTATGATGTCTAGGATATCAGCGTTGAAAGCCCAACGACTGATCAGATCCGGATGCGAAGCCTATCTGCTATTCGCTATCAAGTCGGAAGAGAACGCCTCCCCGAAACTCGAGGGAGTGCCGATAGTTCAGGACTTCCCCGACGTATTTCCCGAGGAGCTACCGGACTACCACCCGAACGGAAAATAGAGTTCGCTATAGATCTGGTACCTGGAGCGGCACCAGTATCTAAGACCCCATATCGGCTAGCACCGACGGAAATGAAGGAGTTAAAGGATCAACTCGACGAACTCACGCAGAAGGAGTTCATACAGCCGAGTTTCACTCCTTGGGGAGCGCCGGTGCTATTCGTAAAGAAGAAGGATGGGTCAATGCGGTTGTGCATTGACTATAGGGAGTTGAACAAGTTGACGATCAAGAACAAGTACCCACTCCCTAGGATAGACTATCTGTTCGATCAACTGCAAGGTGCAACGGTTTTCTCTAAGATCGACTTAAGATCGGGCTATCATCAGTTAAGGATCCGGAAGGAAGATGTCCCGAAGACGGCCTTTAGTACCCGCTATGGCCACTACGAGTTTCTGGTAATGCCATTCGGGTTGACTAATGCGCCCGCAGCTTTTATGGACTTAATGAACCGGGTGTTCAAGCCATACTTAGATAGGTTTGTCATCGTCTTCATTGATGACATCCTAATCTACTCGAAAACGAAGGAGGAGCACGAAGAACACCTGAGAACAGTTCTGGGTATACTACGGGAGAAGCAACTATACGCCAAATTCAAGAAGTGCGAATTCTGGCTTGACCAAGTCGCCTTCTTGGGGCATATCGTATCAGGAGAAGGGATTTCTGTAGACCCAAAAGATAGAAGCTATTAGCAATTGGCCTAGACCGACCAACGTAACGGAAACACGAAGTTTCCTCGGTCTGGCGGGATACTATAGGAAATTCATAAAGGACTTCTCAAAGATAGCATCGACACTGACGAGGCTGACCAAGAAGAATACGCCATTTCAGTGGACCGTAGAATGCGAACGGAGCTTCCAAGAGCTGAAGGAACGGCTTACGACGGCCCCAGTTCTCACAATACCTTCGGGAACTGGAGTGTTCACCGTTTATAGCGATGCGTCTAAGAACGGGTTAGGGTGTGTGCTAATGCAGAACGGGAATGTAGTAGCATACGCTTCTCGTCAACTAAAGGAGTACGAGAAGAATTACCCGACGCACGACTTAGAACTGGCAGCAGTGGTCTTGCTCTCAAGATTTGGAGGCATTACCTCTATGGAGAGCGGTGTGAAATATACACTGACCACAAGAGCCTCAAGTATTTCTTTACGCAAAAGGAGCTGAATATGAGGCAGAGGAGGTGGTTAGAGTTAGTCAAGGATTACGACTGCGTAATCAACTACCACCCAGGCAAGGCGAACATAGTAGCCGATGCCTTAAGCCGAAAAGCAGTTAGTGCAGAACTGCAACTGCTGGAAGTAGAAGTCGTACGGTTAGGCGAAGTTGAGGCGCAGCTAACTGCCTTAACTTTGCAACCAACACTGCTGGAGCAGATCAAGACGGCGCAAGGAACAGACGAGTTGTATGCGAAGGTTAAGGAGGCACAACCGGAACAACCAACTGGAGACCTCATGATACGGGAAGACGGACGATTATACTTCAAGAACCGGTTGTACGTGCCAGACGATGCCGAACTGCGACGGCAAATAATGACGGAAGCACATGCTACGGCATACTCGGTACATCCAGAGGCTTAAAGGAGAACTATTGGTGGCCAGGCATGAAAAGGACATCGCGACCTTCGTGAGTCAGTGCTTGACATGCCAGGAGATCAAGGCCGAGCATCAAAGGCCGGCAGGAACCCTATAACCGTTACCCATTCCGGAATGGAAATGGGATAACATTACCATGGACTTCGTAGTAGGACTGCCAAGGAATACAAAAGGGCACGATGCGATTTGGGTTATCGTCGACAGACTTACAAAGTCTGCCCATTTCCTGCCAATTAGCACGACGTACTCCATGGAACGATACGCGGAGCTTTATATTCAGGAGATAGTGCGAATGCACGGCGTTCCATCGTCAATAGTCTCGGATCGCGACTCCAGATTTCTATCGAAATTCTGGACGAGCTTGCAAAAAGCGATGGGAACGAGGTTATCCTTTAGTACCGCCTACCATCCGCAGACAGACGGTCAATCCGAGAGGACAATACAGACGTTGGAAGACATGCTACGAGCATGTGTACTCGACTTCAAAGGGAATTGGAGTAGGTACCTCCCACTGATCGAGTTCTCATATAATAATAGCTACAACGTCACCATCGGGATGGCACCGTACGAAGCGCTATACGGGCGTAGATGCAGATCCCCAGTACATTGGGACGAGGTTGGCGAACGGGCAATGTTAGGCCCTGACATCGTACGAGAAATGACGGAAGCTATTAGTACCATACGAGAAAGAATGCAAACGGCACAGAGTCGACAGAAAAGCTACGCGGACCGAAGACGTCGACCGTTGGAATTTGAAGAAGGCGATATGGTGTTCGTAAAAGTATCGCCGATGAAGGGCGTGAAAAGATTCGGGAAGAAAGGAAAGCTAAGTCCTAGGTACATAGGACCATATAGGATACTGAAAAGGGTAGGCGAGGTAGCATACCAATTGGAGCTGCCTGCGTCATTAGCGCAAGTGCATGACGTGTTCCACGTCTCGACACTGCGGAAATACATAGCCGACCCAAATCACGTGCTGGGAAACGAGTCCCTACATCAGCAATTGAAGCCGGATCTAAGTTACGAAGAGATCCCGGTGGAAATACTGATGTACGAGACTAAGAAGCTTAGGAATAAGGATATTCCCTTAGTGAAAGTACTGTGGAGAAACCAGTCCACGGAAGAAGCCACATGGGAACGGGAGGACGAAATGAAATTCGCTACCCCGAGTTGTTTCACACGAGCTGATTTCGGGGGCGAAATCCTCCTTAAGGGGGGAGGATGTAGGACCCCGGTCCCCGCAAATTAGGTCGGCCAATAAATTAAGTGTATGCTTTACTTGATTTCATGATAATGGCGTATATGTTATGTGCTTATGTGAATATTATGAGAAATTCCATGCAATTTCGTGCTACTAACTATGTGTTACGCTGACTCCAAATTTGTGCAATGGGATTCTCGAGAATAGCAAGAATGAAGAAAATGATAATAATTATATGGGAATTGGGCCATGCAATGTTGGGCTAGAAATTTCATAGTTAGTCCAAGCCATAAGAAAACCAATTGGGAGACAACACTCCATGAATTAAGGAAACCCACGTCCACACCACACCTCAAATAACATACTTTAAGAAATATCTAGTTAAATTCACAAAACCCATAACCCCACTTAAGAAAAAAATAACGAAAGAACAAGAAGGAAGGAGAAAGCCGAGCCGAAGTCGAACAAAGAGCACCACAACTAGTTAAGAGTCTCGAAAATTGTAAGTAAAATACCCTTCTTAAGCTTTTAATTTCTTACTTTAGGTAGTTGGAGATTATTAATGGCATTAAAAGTAAGTAATTGAGGGAGAATTCGAAAACCTTAATGTGAGATACACACCAGTGATAAAGTCCCGATTTAAGTTGATGTTTAGGGCTTAGAACTTGGGTATGAGCCGATTAATAGGTCAAAACGAGATTTCGAGAAGAAAGGAGGTCATAGGATTTAGGAAATTCTGGGTAGATGAACGATGAATGCGATCTCGGGTAGATGATTTAGACATTGATCAAATCGGGCGATTTAGGTAGTATTAGATCCTGTTGAAACCTAACCTAATCGTGCAATACAACTCTAGTATGACTCGGCGATTTAGTGTTGATACACCACAAATCGGC
This sequence comes from Craterostigma plantagineum, assembly GCA_027422505.1. NCBI lineage: Eukaryota > Viridiplantae > Streptophyta > Magnoliopsida > Lamiales > Linderniaceae > Craterostigma > Craterostigma plantagineum. The sequence goes on from JAPQWV010001237.1 coordinate 65,686, forward strand.
CGATTAGTTGCATGAGAGAAATCTGTCAAAAACAATTTGGAGGGACGATTTAATCTGGCGATTTAAGCCCTAGAAGATCTCGGCGATTTATAGTGCATTAAAACCCTAGAAGTCGGGCGATTCCATGCAAGACTCAAATCGACCAATTCGCTGCTAGCATTCCATGTTGGAATCGGGCGAAATAAATATACACTCCACGTGGCATTTGGAGAACAAATCGCCGAAGAGAAGCTCAACACCACCAAGTCGGGCGAAATGTGGAGCAACATTCAAGAATCGGACGATTTCTATCCTTGCCAACCCACAAATCGACCGAGAGCAATCTTCACTCCATGCACGATTTCGGGATGACGTCTTGGTGAGACCGAAATCCAAGCAAATCGAATCCAAATCGGACCATGTCACAAGCAAAGGAAATCGGGCAAATTGCATGGATGTGAAATCGGATGAATCCATAGGAGATCAAAATCGGGCGAATGGAATGCATGCAAGACGAATCGGGTGATTCTAAGAGGAATTAAAATCGGGCAAAGTGAACATTAACAATTTCCTAACTCTCGCCGAATTCATTAGGTCACAAATTCAATACTAACCTTACTTAAAAATTTATTGGGTGGGGACTTGACCTAGTAAGAGTCAAACGACTTAGGATTCTAACGAAAATTAATGTAGTTCGATAATTTAGTTCGACCTAAGTGTAATAAAGACGTAATACTAATACGATAATATTTATGTTTAAAGGTCGTACGTTAGGAGCGAACGGGGAATACTAATTTCGCTCGGACAACAAGTAAGTAGAAATTCAACTACGACATGTAACTTGCCTATGTCCAGTTATGTGAATTACGTGCTCGTGAAATTTGTATGAAATGTGTGCGTATGATAAATTGAGTTATGTGCATGATGGCATGATTAGAATATGTACATGAGCATAGCATGAGCACTTGCACGCATGCGTAGTACATAAGGCGCGAGGTATGAGCGTGCATAAGATCGCCTGTGTGCGATGTATATTCGCCGATATTGGCGTTTGTGTCGACTCGAATGAAGAGTCACGGCTTCCCCTATGCAGCCAGTAAGGCGAATGAAGCTATAAGGCCTGTATAAGAGGCTGGGGGAATACCCCGTATGCGGGAGATGCAACCTGGAGGATGCGGCCCGGGGCACACGCTGGGTAAGGGAAGATTCCTTCGGGTGACCTTCTAGTGTGTAAAGCACTAACCGGGAGGGAAGATTCCTTCGGGTGACCTCCACGGTTAGTGGCCTCGGTGTTGGCTACCAGTGGGAAGCGCCCGCGTGGAGGCTACACTGAGTAAGGGAAGATTCCTTCGGGTGACCTTCTAGTGTGAGAACCTCCACACCTGAGATCTCTATAATGCGGGAGATGCAACCTGGAGGATGCGGCCCGGGGCACACGCTGGTAAGGGAAGATTCCTTCGGGTGACCTTCTAGTGTGTAAAGCACTAACCGGGAGGGAAGATTCCTTCGGGTGACCTCCACGGTTAGTGGCCTCGGTGTTGGCTACCAGTGGGAAGCGCCCGCGTGGAGGCTACACCGAGTAAGGGAAGATTCCTTCGGGTGACCTTCTATTGTGAGAACCTCCACACCTGAGATCTCTATAAGATGGCGCATAGAAGGACTGAAGGCCGAGGGCCCGCATGAAGTAAGAGTATGAGAAGAAGAGTATGAGACGGGAAAAGAGTACGAGTATAAGAAAAAGAGTATGAGCGTTAGAAAACGACGGCGTGGATTGTCGATCGTTAGGACCGTATGCATAATTTCTGCTTACTGAGCCTCGGTGGCTCATTATTTATGTTACGTGTTGTAGGTACTGACGATCGCGGTACGTGATCCGACTGTCATGCAAGGCCGATCTTTTGATGCTATCCGTCTGCTTTTGAGGTGGGAGTGTGTGTATGGATGACGACCTGTGAAGGCCGGGCATAGGGAGCTTTTGCTGCATATATTTACACACACGCACTTGTGTTTTGAATAGATAGGAGCATGATGAAATGTCAAACGATTTAGAACATTCTTTTGACTTGTGAATAAGACTTCCGCACGCGTTTCAAAAATGAAAATTTATATTTGCACTTTACGCTTTCGCACGATAACAAAGCGTTAGGCACTTAGGATTAGAACGTAATACAAGGGCGGGACGACGGGTCCTGACATTTTCGTTCGGCGTCCTCGAGATAGTAGGACGCTTCTCCTATTTTCTTGACGACATGGTACGGTCCTTCGAACTTCGGCTCCAGCTTCTTCCTTACATCTTGATTGAGGATCTCTTTCATTACTAAGTCTACTGCCTCGTACTTTTTCCCTCGGATACGGCGATTGTAGGACTTAGTCATCCTTCTTCGATAGGTGGTCATCCGAATGGATGCTCTTTCCCTTCCGTCCTCGATCAGGTCGAGGTCTTCGGCACAGAGCCATTCGTTGTCCTCGGGGTATGTCAGGATTCGGGCTCTTTCCATGCTAATTTCTGCGGGCAGAGCCGCTTCTCTTCCACAAACCAGCTAAAGGGAGTCTCGTTTGTTCCTTCTCGATGGTAGCTCGGTATGACCAGAGAACGGTCTGTAAGCTCATGAAACCATGACTTCTCTAGCCTTTCCAGTTGGGCCTTTTGTCCTTGTACAATGGTGCAATCGGTGACTTCCACCTGGCCGTTGCTCTGAGGGTAAGCCACATAGGTGATCACCTGCTCGATCTCTAGCTGATCGCACCATTCCTTGAGCCCTTTTCCGCTGAACTCTCTTCCATTGTCAGAGATTATCTCGTCAGGATTCAATACCGGCGTACGATATTCTTCCAAATGAACGATGATCGGTGATTTTGGCTACGACCTCGGCTCGACCCATTTCGAGAAGTAGTCCACAGCCACCAATAAGATTTTCTTTAAGCCACATTTCGCGAGAAGGGACCAACGATGTCTAGTCCCCACTGATCGAATGACAAGGTGAGATAATTGATTTCATTGCCTCTGCGGGCATCTTATATAGGCCTGCGTGTCTTTGGCGGTTGATGCATCCTCGTACCAGTTTTACTGCATCTCCCTTCAAGGTCGACCAGAAGAAACCAGCTAAGAGTGTTTTTCTTACTAGTGCTTGACTTCCAATGTGGCTTTCGCAGATCCCTTCATGAATTTCCCAAAGGACATATCTCCTTTTTTCCTAGATCGGCATCGCATGGTCCGGCGTAAGATCTCTTGAATAAGGTCCCATCTATCAAGGTGAATCGCTGAGCCCTTCGTAGAAGTTTTCGGCCAGAGCTTTGCCTCCGGTAAAAGTTGGCGCTACAAGTATTTGTATATCTCGTATCTCCAGTCCTCATGCGGGATGTCGGGCTCGGGGAGGTTCTGATCCTCAATCTGCCATATTGACAAAACCTTTCCTTTCTCCTTGGGAGTTCCCATGACGCTTGCCCACTTAGCTATCTAATCTGCCTTTTCGTTCTCGGCTTGGGTTATCAAGACCATCTTGAGTTCCTCGAAGCTTCCTTTGATCTTCTCGAATGCCTTGACGTTTTTTCCCATACTCTCTCCTTTGACTGCGAAGTTCCTTTCCAACTGTTGGAAAACGATTTGAGGGTTTGAATGCAATGTTAGTCGAGTGATTCTCATCCTTCGGGCCACTTGAAGTCCGGCTAGCAGTGCTTCGTACTCGGTTTCATTGTTAGATGCCTTGGAAGATGTCATGATAGCTAGGTTAGTTTCTTCTCCCAGGGCGATATGTGTAGTATTCCTACTCCGTTTTCTTGAATGGCAGGAGGAGCCATCCATAAACATTTTCCACATCTCATCGGGACAGTCCCCGCCCATCTCTACTATAAATCTGCTAATGTCTGGTCCTTGATAGCTGCACGAGGCTTGTATTTAATATCATGCTCTCCTAACTCAGTTGCCCATTTGATTGCCGTTCCCGATTCATCGAGTCGGGTAGCAATTCTCCCGATCGGGTGATTTGTCAACACCACGATAGGATGTGATAGAAATTAAGGCCGTAACTTCCTGGCCGTGATAATCAGGCCTAATAATAGCTTCTCGCAATTTGTGTACCTCGTTACGCGTCTTCAGATTGTGACTTATAAAATAGATCGGCTTCTGCATTCTCTATTCCTCCCGAGCTAGAACTGAGCTTACTGCCCAAGGAATAGTCGCCAGATATACGATCAATTCTTCCCTGGGTAAGGGTTATTGAGCACGGGGAGTTTCTTTAGATATTCCTTTAGCTCTTAGAATACCATCTCGCACTCGGGACTCCATTCAAAATTATGCACCTTGCGTAGTACCTTGAAGAAATGTAGGCTCCGAACGACAAATCGAGATATGAATCTCGACAGGGCCGTTATCCTAATCGTCGTCTCTGTACCTAGTTTATGCTTCGGGGAGATGTCATATCCATCAAGGCCTTGACATTTTCGGGGTTGACCTCAATTCCCCTTCTTGTTACCATGTATCCCAAGAACTTTCTCGAGCTGACCCCAAAAGTGCACTAATTGGGATTCATCTTAAGATTGTATCTTCGAGAGCGTTTCTTGAGCGCTAGGAAACAACTCGGTTCTCGGGACTTGATCAGAATATCGTCCACGTACACTTCCACGATCCTTCATATCTGGTCCTTGAAGATCTTATCCATCAGCCTTTGATATATTGTGCCGGCATCCTTCAGCCCGAAGGGCATGACAATGAAACAAAAAGTCCCTCCGACGGTGATGAGGCTTACTTTCTCTTGGTCCTCCTCGGCTAGGGCGATTTGGTTGTATCCTTGGAAAGCATCGAGAAAACAGAGCATCTCATGGACCAATTTTGAGTCCTTCATACATGCTTCGTTCAGGTTCCGGAAGTCCACACCATGCGCCATTTCCCCGAGGACTTCGGACCAAGACCACATTTGAGAGCCATGTGGGGAATGGACATCTCTAATATGGCCTGTGTCTAGTAGTCCTTCCACTTGGCTTCGTTCCTCGACATCTTTATCGGACTGAGATGTTTTCTCTTCTGAAAAATAGGTCGGGTCGCTCGGGAAACAATCAACTTGTGCTCGATTATACTTCTGTCAATGCCCACCATATCCTTTGTTGTCAAAGCAAACACGTCCATGTTCTTCTTCAGTAGTTTGTTAGGTCTTCTTTTAAGTCTCGAGGCAAATCTTTGGCGATCGTGATTGTTCCCTCGGTAGGTTTGATCATAACTTATTCGGTCTCTTCCACAATGCTCTCCTTTTTGCTCGAGTGCCTTTTTATAGATGATACTGATTTCCATTATCAACTATACTTGCCCGACGTCGTGGTTGGCAACTTCAGCCCGGATGACTAGGGCATCTTCGGGAGTCCTCCCCTCCAAGAAAGTCCTCGGGCCCGTAGCTGATTACGGGTTCCGACCGCTTACGTTAGGGGTAGCTACCTTGAAACACTTTGGGCACAAATTGGAGAAGCATTAAATACAGGGGTACCAGCTGAAATTGAAAAATACTTTGGGTATAAGTTGAAAAGTCTTAAAAAGGCTACCGACCGAAATTTAAAATAACTTTAGGCACCACTCTAAAAGACTTAAACAAGGTTACCAAGTGGATTTTCTCTAAAATTTATTATATATTCAAGAAAAATTCAAATAAAGATAATATAATGTTCAAATGCACATAATGCTTCTCTATACGAGTCATTAAAAATCATGTATGGAACTCAATGGTTAAAGCATCAACTCATATTTATTTGAAGAATGCGTATGTTTATACAAAATCTATGCCTTTTTCTAAGGAATGACAATGGGGTGGGTCTGAACGAGTTTGAATTACCTAGGACCTCCCCGGTTAACTTATGCTGGACCTGCGCGCCGCCCCGCCCCGCCTAAGAACTAGACCATCCCCTTAAATCATCTTGAAAACCTAACTTTCGGGGAGATGAAAACTATAACAGTATTCTGTGTGTCCGCTAAGAATTAAATCTCTACCCACAATATAATATATATCTGCAATTTTCAATGTATCATCATTTGTAACACTCATGTAACGATGCGATAGTCTTCTTAAATATCTAACCATTTTTTCAAAAAATAAATTAATTTGACTTACCTCATACTTTATATATTGACAACAATTTTGTGAAAATCGCAAACACACAAAAGATATCGATTACCGGCGCGATTGAATTTATTTATTCTTTTAATTTTGTGGAAGGTTGATAGTTTCGTTCATAGTCGATACAAAAGCGACAAAAGCGACGCCAGATGTTTAGTTTGAAGTGCATACCTTGTAGAGTATACATTTAGATTGTGCTTGATTTCATTAGTTCTCCTTGTAATTAGGGGCTTTATTTGTATTAGTCCATAGATTAGGACTAGTTAGATATTTATACCAAGTTTGTTTGGTATAAATACTTGTACAAACATTGAGCTTAATACAGAAAATTAGAGAATTAATCCGAAAGGCTGTCGAATTCATTCCTAGAGAGAGAAACTCATAAACCATCATCTCACTAAAGGAATTCTCTCTCGTATTCTTCATCGAAGGTTCTCGATCGAATTTCAATTTAAATCATTCTAATCGGTTTCCTTAGAATTCATGCATAGGATTGATTGAGTTTATAACAGAGGACCTAACAATTGGTATCAGAGCAGATTCGTTCTGTTTTGGATCGAAATTGTTAGAATTCAGATCGAGTTTCATTTTCTGGAACTGTTCACGCGAAGAACAGTTTTGGCGCGAAAAAGTTTTTCGATCTGAAGTGCCTAATTCTGTTTGTTTGATCTGACTTTGATGTTTATGTGCTCGGATAAGTAGTATTAATCAATCAGGATTAGATCGGTAGCAATCAGAATCACGATTTGAGTCGAATTTTTGATTCTGTGATATTACTGTTCGTGCGAAAACAGTATGAATGTGTTTTGATTTTCGTATTGAACATTATTTGCTTCCAAACATGTTTAATCATCTGTTCGTGAATACTCAGTAGCTGATTCCGAGCATATACCTGTAGTTTCATCGATTAAGTTCCAGTATTTGCTTGAATCTGTGTTAAAATCGTATTCTGCTTTTGAACTGTGAATTTTAATTTTTCCCGCTAAGTCTTCGATCAAAATTAATTTCTCGATCGAAAACCTCTGCGCGAGAAATTTTGCTCAATTAGAATACGGGTTAGCTACTGAGTCGCTGTTGTCAAGAACGTGTTCAGAAAAAAATTACGAGCGATAAAATTTCGACGAGAATTGACTATTTTGACCCCCACGCAAAACTTTTTCTCTCGAAAAATTAGTCGTTCACACATATTTGATTCTCGCCCGTAAAATTTTTTTTTCGGTCAACCATTTAGATTTGACTCAGCGAGAAACTCCTTAGGGCAATGTACCTTAACGACCAAAATCACTTAAAAGAAATTTAACGCTCGAAAATTCAGGTCAATCTTTCGAGTCTCTACATTGTGGATTCTGGTCAACAAAATTTTTCGTTCTTAAAAATTTTCGATCGCAAAAACTCCTGTCACTGTTTCTCACTGTTTACACAATTCTCGGCGTAAAATTACGTTCAAGTAGAAACTTTTTTCGCGCGAAAATTTTTGAACAGTGCCTGACGCGCGAAAACAGTAGCATATTTTCAAATTGAAGAAATTATTCTCGATCAAACTTTAAAGATTGAATCGAATCGATCATTTTTGAATCAAACGCTACTAACAAATTTGCTACTTGTGAAGCTTACTACATCAAAGTTCATTCATCAAAACGAACGAAGATCCTACATCAACTCCACAAAAATTAAAAGTAAAATTCGAGAAGAAGGATGAATGCTTACTCGCTAGGAAATGACAACCATCCACCTATCTTGCAACGCGGAGAATACACAGTATGGCGAAGCCGTTTCCTAAACTTCGTAACTCTAAAAGATCAAGCCGAAATCTGCTAAGGTCACTCGAAGAGGGACCCGCACAATTTTGGTTTAACGTAGCCGGTGATGACCGGTTACTCCTTACATTTCTGCTACTATGCGACTAAAGGCCATCGAGGAAAGGGCTCGTGCAAAGCCAGATCTAGTGGCTATAACACACTTATGCAGGGCATTCCCAATGACATCTATAGACAGATAGACAGCCTCCCAACGGCTAAGGAATGTGGGATGAACTGCATAGGATGATGCAAAGGACTAAAGTGGGCATCAAGGCCAAAAAGGCAAATATTCTCACTGCTTACGATTCCTTCAAAGCAAAGCCGGAGGAGAGTCCTCTACGATGCATACCAAAGATACCCACTCTTCTCAATGAGATGAGGAAGATAGGAATCGCGAAGACAAACACGAAAACAAATATCAGATTTCTATCCTCTCTGCCCTCTGACTGGAAAAAGATATCCACTCAACTTAGACAAAACAAAGATCTGGAGGAGTTGGATATCCATGCAGCATTGGATAATCTTGGCCAACGCGAGGAATATGTTTGTGAGACTCGGAGAGAGCAGAAGGGCAAGCAGGTTGACAACACCGTTGCTCTAGTCTCAGAGAAGCGTGGAACAAAGCCTCGCAAAGAGAAGATCGTGAAGCCTACCTCCTCATCTGAGTCAGAAGAAGATTCGAAATCAGATGCCGAGCCAAACATGAAGGCACTGGGGAAGCAGTTGGCTTTAATCGGAAAGATGAAGAGCAAGAATTACTTCAAGAAAAAGTCCTCATCTCGGCCAACCGACTTCGGACATCAAGCTCTAAGAACAAGGAACATGCACCAGAGAGCTTCGAAGTCAAGAACACTAAAGAGCCCAACAAGTGCTTCAACTGTGGCAAGCCTGGTCATTTTGCCCGAGAATGCACTCTTCCCAAGAAAAGAGATGCTAATTACTACTCCAAGAAGCTTCAACTCACGAAGCAAAAAGAAGCAGGAGTAGCCCTCATGGCAGAGCAGGACCACTGGCTCGAAGACAAATCTAGTTCTGGAGAAGAGAATCTTGCTCTCATGGCATGCCTTGATAAAGACTTTTATGCCGAAACATCCAATCAGATGGACGAAGACGATGCATCCACCTCGTCACAAGAGGTAGACACTGCTTCCATATTATTGACCATGTTAGATTCATATAAAAAACAGTATGCTAACATGAAACGTGAGTAGAAAAGTATTAAGGAAGTAGATGATAAATTTTCTAGGTCTCAAGAAAGGATAAATAGTCTCGAATCAGAACTTAGGAGCTCTAGTGCCAAAATAGAAGAACTTACTAAGAGCCTACATTCTAGAGAGACTAGTCAACCTCAATTAGGACAGCATGGCGAAAAGATTAAGGAGTTAGAAGATAGACTAGCAAATAACAACAATAGCTTGATTTGGAATCTCAATGAGAAAGCCACCCTAAATTGTAGGATAATCGAAGCTACCACTAAGATCACCAACTTAGAAGCTCAATTAGAAATATCTAATACTAAGGTTAGTGAGCTTAGTAAAGATCTAGATGCGTGTCAAGCCGCCAAACTGACGGTAGAAAATAATTATGCTCTCCTAGGCGAGGAACGCAAGAAGTTATATGCGGAAATTAATAAATTAGATGATCTTCTTACGCGTAGGGGACAATCTGAACAGCCGATATTTTTGAACAAGCCCAAGGATATAGAGTTCTATAATCCTATAGAAGGCATATGTTTCACTAACCCACGAGTTCTACGGAAAAAGGAAATATATGATATTAAGCACATGGGTCTAGGAGTAACCTCTCTTAGAGAATTTACTGAATCGACGTACCGAAATAATTTTGATTCATCTATGAGAAAGCCTCATATGGGCCTGAGATCCCCTTTGACTACACTGCTAAATGAAAGAGACAAATATGAGACTGTCATTAACATCTGTCTCTGACCTATTTCACTTCCTGACACTCAAACAGTCCTTGAGGAAGCCGAAGACGTTCATTATAAGAATTCTCTCTACATACCTCCTATAATAAAAACAGATAGAGGAATCTCGAGCCAAATTAGACAAAGAAGAGAGAATTTCGAAGCTGAAAAGAAAAAGTTCTTAAAAGAGATGAAAAATCTCAAAACTTCCTCATCATCCCAAACTACCTCTCACACTATACTGCAAAGCGTGAAAATCGAAAAATCACCTTTGAAAGATCAAAAATGTATTAATAATTCTGTTAAAAGTGCTAGGACTAAAGTTACTTTACCTACGTCTACAGGGAGCGTAGGGCAAGCACTAGAATCGAAGGCGAGAGTGTCTAGTTTTATAAGGAGCAAGTAGAATTGAGTATGCTTAAGAATGTTACTCCTTATGTACGAATAAATGACACTCGTAGAAATAAAAGAGCCATTTTTTTCGCTACGAATAATTGCTTCTACATGTACTCTTCAGCCCCTCACCTTTAGAAGCACCAACTAGGCTCTACCACACAAGTTAAAAGTAATCATTCTGAAACAAATGCCACTAGGAGGACTTGTAGGAAACAAGATCCAGCCATAAAGAAAGCTTATGGCGTCGTGCATGCTTGTACTCACCTAAGGTATCCCGTAAAGATTGAGTCCCCCAAGCACCTTAGGAGATTATCAAAAGAAAAGATCTTTTCCTCAGTCAAGCCTACCAAAGCATTTGTACGTGTTGAATTTAACTTTCCTGCAAGTTTCAACCCAATAGGTTCCTAAATCTCCGCCTAGGACGACAAAAGCCGAAAAGGCCAAGTCACCTAAAGAGGCAACACCCAAAACCACTTCTACGAAAGTGATATGGGTTATTAGAACTCCCTCAAGTAATAATTTAGGAATCATATATGAACCTAAAATAAATCTGCTAATCTGAGAGGACCCATGCTTAAATGGGTACCTAAAGCTCTCTAAACTTGTGTTTGCAGATCCATCACGTGTGGTATCTCGACTCTGGTTGCTCCACACACATGACTGGAAAACAAGAGCTGCTGAGCAACTACAAAGACCGACCAAACGACAAAGTCAGATTCGGAAACAATGACTCAGCTCCCATTCTTGGATGTGGGGGCATTATTTTGGACAATCTGACAATAAAGGATGTCTCTTATGTTGAAGGCCTCCGCCATAACTTGAAAGGAAAAACAGAACCCTAGTGGAAGCCGGTCATACAATGCTGATCCATTCCGGCTTCCACACTTTCTTTGGGCTGAAGCAGTAATACCGCCTGTTTTACTCAAAACGGGACGGTGGTTCACAAACGGTTCAACAAGACTCCATACGAGACTGTGAATAACAGAGTGCCCAACATCTCATTCCTTAAAGTCTTCGGGTGCAAGTGCTTTGTTGTAGCGACCCTAGCCATCGTTACCATTTCTAGCCTTGTCTTACGTGCCTAACTACGTACTTAGTTAGAAGAACCGCGAAAATGCGGAATAAATTTTTCCTTTTTCGTAAAGGAGTTCATGTCATGTACACGTCAAAAGAATGCATTTTTAGGACAAAATAATGCTTCCAAACTTTCTATTACATTCGAGTCCTATCTACATGTGTTGCGTATACTTGTGTAGCAAAAGATCTTATGCGCCCGGCCTCACAGGTCATCAACCACGTACACACCACCCCCAAAAGTCGCTCGGAAGCTTCAAAAGAAAGCCTTGCTGGCTAGGCAATCACGTACCGTGTTCGCTGGGACCTACAACACCTAAAACATGGGATGAGCTTATATAGCCCAGTAAGTGAAAACTTATGCATGCGGTGCCCGTGTCATGACTTGCATCGGCATATGCGCCAATGTTCATTTATCCTCTCAAATTCGTGTCATGTCTTGTCTTGTCTTGTCTTGTCGTATCTTATAGGATCCCTAATACACGTCTTGTCTTGCACGTGTCTTGTCTTGTAGGGTCCTCGGCACTCGCTACGAGGGCATTCGCCCGATTTACACGTCTTGTCTTGCACGTGTCTTGTCTTGACATCGGTGACATAGAAGTCACCTCGTAGCATTAGGAGAGCCGTATTACACGTCTTGTCTTACACGTGTGTTGTTTGGTATATAGAAATGAATTAATGTTAGCAACTATTTGTCGCGCCCCGGCGATCATGCGTAAATACATGTCATGTCTTAAAACGCTCGTGAAACTCGTGTATGCCCATGAAATGCATGTATGAAATGCCAAATGACTTGTCATGCCATGTCATGTATCGTGTAATTCATGCCATGTAACTGTTCACAAATAATCATAGAAGCACGTAGCCACGTCAATGATGCGCACAGAATTTTATGTGTTGTAGTTGAAAAGTCCCACTTACCTGGCGTCCGTAGGTTGTTAGCTAGTGATCCTTCGAAATTAGTAGTCCCTATCCTCAAGTATAAAATTCTATCGTCAGTGTACCGTTTAAATTCTTGAATTTCCTAAGTCTTAAAACGCTTAGCTAACGGATAAATAGATATTGAAACTTGCTAAGGGTGTTATTCCGTGAAAATTCGTAGTCCGTGAAATTCATGGCATAGTTCATAATCGTGGCTTGATCGTAGTTCTAATTCGTGAAATTACCATTCCCTATAATTCGTGACATATGCCCAGTTCGTAAAAATTATAGTTCGCGAAGTTGGTTTTCATAGTTCGCGAATTCTTACAAGATACCTATCTTTGCTCCTTCAATTCGCGAAGTTATGCTTTGCACAAACCTTTCGCGAATCTTATTTACTCTAGCGAAGTCCTAAGTCCGTGAAAAGATGTTCGCGTCGGACCCTAATTCGTGAAATATTCAACGTGTTAAATTCGCGAATAATAACTTGATTCGCGAAGTCATCCACTCTTACACTCGGTTCGCAAATTGGTTTGAGGCTCCTCACAATCGCCAAACGTTGGACTCGTCGTCTTGGATTCGTGAAGCTCATGTGATTCGCCAAACTCAACCCGCGAAATACACGGGTTCGCCAACCTATGGGATTCGCGAAGTCATCGTCCTCACTTGATTTGCCAAATTCAACTCGATTCGCAAAGTATCACGTTCGCAAAATTCTTCACTTCGCCAAATGTATGGGTTCGCCAGCTTGGATTCGCCATTCTCCCATGGATTCGCCAACTCCACTTTCAATTCGCCAATTGGGTTTGCAAAAGCCCTAGTTCGCCAAATCAACACGATTCGCGAAACCCTAATTCGTCATTGGGGTTCGTGAACTTCTCCTTGCCACGGGTTTGCGAACCATGATTCGCGAAGTGTGGCTCTCGTAACTCGCAAACCTTCTCACAGCCCGTAACCGACTCCAATTCGTGAATTTCATGAGTTCGCGAAGTTCATCTTCGCATGGCCCCACCTCGTGAAATAATTTGGATCTTTTCAATTCGTAAAACCCGTTCCCTGTTAGTTCGCGAAGTTATTTATGCATCTTGTAATTCGTGGAGTCTTATACAGCTTATAATATTTTTATATTCCCTTAAGGTTCGTGAGTTTCCTATGGTGTAGGCACAAGTCTCAATCTCACTAATTTTGGAGCATCAATAATTGATCCGTGAAGTTTATCCTATGATTTATAAACCTTTATTTATGAGCCTATTGAGCTACCTAGGGACTCGAAGTATTATCACATCGTGACCTTCATGGAATGACTTAGTCCATATATTTTATTAATATTCAAACCTTACCATTCGCCAAGCTCATGTGCCTCTAATATTATTTTATTCCTTGCATGCACAATTCGCAACCACCTTATTCATGAGAAGCGTGTTGCCTATAATTCGCCAAGTGTACTTACCACATTATACTATTATTTTATCCTCATACTTCACGTGGTCTCCTTTTATATATATATATACCTAACTCGTGACTTGTTCCATCCGTGACCCAATTCGCTAAATTCATCTAATTATTGACACCTCATACAAACCTTTCGCGAATTCATACAGTTCGCGACTTACTTGGGACTTGGGGGCTTCTCACAGTTCGCGACATACGAATCACCTCCTAAATATATTTCACGGGTCCATCCTAACTAGTTCGCAAATTGTAATTTATAATTCGCGAAGTTTACACGCCTTCTAAATTCGTGAAATTCATTACCTAACCTATCCGACCCGTGACCTCACGAAATAGATTATTATAGTTCGCGATCCTTTCAATACCATGGATTCGCGAATTAGAATTCGTGAAACTTGCCTTCCGCGAATCCATTTATTCCAAAAACACTACTGAATTCGCGAAACGCTGGTTGTAAAAATCAAAATACCGCTTTTCCTCAAGAACATTATGAAGACCGTATGAACTTTTAAGAACCCTAAAATCGAACTTAGTAATAACACGGGTTTGGGCAGATTTTCATGGTGCTAACCTACCGAGCATGCTAAATCCGAAACTTTGGTCCTGAAGTCGGGCTTTAATACTTAACAGTCATAACTAGATTTATACCCTCGGGACTTAAATCACACAAACCCAAACATATGATATCCGTGTGTTCATACTCCCTAAAAAATTATTACTTGGACCTAAATGTAAAAATCAAGGTAAGAAAATTATACCTATCCTCAAGCTTTAGAAGGGATTTCTTAGTCGGCTCCTTCTTTTCTTCCTACTTCTCGTTGGCTCATCTTTTCCTCCTAAGTGTTTTCGAGGGTTCTTGTTAACGGGGTTGAGAGCTTAAAAGGTTGAGTAGATATTTTCACCAAAAGCATGGTGATGGGACTTACATTAACGTGCATTACCCTTAACGTAAGGAACTTGGTCTCCCAAAGTTTGACTTCAATACTTGGGCCTTAGACTTGCACTTATGTATAGCCCAATTATAATTGTAGCTCATTTCCTTATTTTATTTTGAACCAAACTTAACAAATTAACTTGAGCTTAAATTTGGGTTTATGTCTAGCCCAAATGTCACTATTGTATTTCAAATATTTTAATTTCTCACCACTGTACTTACCTTAATTTTCCTTTCATCATGTTTCACTTCATTATAGATTTTCGAAGATTCCTGTTTTGTTAAATATTTTCTACACATCGTTAGACTCACGAAATAAGTAAAATCACGTAAGCATATAATAAATGCACAAAATTCATGACGTCGTGCGGGCATGCAATTAACCCATGAAGTTCATGTAGCTCACATAAGACATATAATACATGCACACGAATTTATTGGGCCGACCTAAATTATGGAACTCGGGCGTTACATCCTCCCCCCTTAAAAGAATTTTGCCCCCGAAATTCCGTCAGCCGGAAATATTCTGGGTAGCGATGGGTAGCGAGTTGAGTTAGTCTGGTTAGGTGACTGCTCACGTAACCTGTTCGTAAAAGAGTTCCTACTTCTCGAATCCATACCATTGGAGCTCTAACCTAGGCCTGTTCTAAAACAGAACTCGAATGGAAGTCACAGAGGGTCATCCATAGTAAGCTGATCATAACTTAAGTTATTCAGCGAATCGATATTTCTACTTCGACTTATTCCAGTCGATTGAGTATCCACCACCTTTCGTCGCGTTCTTCCGATACTAAGTGTATGCTGTTCTTAGAATGGATGGAAGGATTTGGGGCAAAGGGTCATACTCTAATATCGTTGGGTTTAGACTTGTCGTGCTAAAAGGAAGCAGAACATGGCTTCATCTTCATGTTCTAGAAAGAAGGGACATTCGATAAAGAAGGGATATAGTTTTGGCCAGCTCGGGTCGAAACTTCGTGGGGAAGTAGTTACACTCTATTTATACTTAAATTGGTTAGGGGTAGCTTCGGATTCATCGCTAGATTTTGGGAAGGTAACAGAGTGCATAGCTCCCGAGTCTATCGAAATGCAGGTCGGGGTTTGGTGGATAGAAAAGGTACCTGCCGCAAGGGACGGGTCATCCTCGGCCTCTCCAGTAGTCAGTGTGTACACTCGGGCGGTTGCCGTCGGTGGTCTGGCCTGACTCACCGTTTGGCTTCCGGATGGGTTCTCCGGACATGCCCTGGAAAAGTGGCCGGTCTTGCCACACTTGTAGCAGGTCGCGTTTTGGGAGTAGCATATGCCCGAATGTCGCCTTCCACATCTCGGGCATGTTGGTATGGTGGGTTGAAAAGTTTGAGGCCTCCCTTGATTCGGATTGGGCTGTTGGGGTGGATCGGGCCTATTCTGGACGTAGGGTTTCGGGTCCTTAGGATAAAAGGCTTCTTTGGGTTGTTTCCGTCTCCCTTGAGTCCTTGCGCGAACTTTCTTTTTGCCTCTTGGGCTCGTACGATCCTCATTTCGGCTTGTTCAGCCACCATAGCTCGTTCAGCGACTTGGGCGTAAGTAGACCCTTGAAGTCCGGCCATGCTAACGTCACGGTATAGTTTTAGCTTCAGGCCTTCTAAGAAGCGTTCGATCTTCAATGAGTCCATACTCACCATATGGGCCGCAAATCGAGACAGTTGTTCGAACTTCCTGATGTACTCTGCCACCGTCATCGTTCCTTGGCGGAGGTTGATGAACTCATTCATCCTTTGAGCACGAATTGGGGCGGTATAGTACTTGCTTCGAAAGAGTTCCTTAAAATGATCCCAGCTCATGGTGACTGGGTCTCCAATGGTTCGGATGGTATCCGACAAGTGGCCGGCGCTCCCCCTCAGTAGGTAGGTAGCGCAGAAGACTTTTTCGGCTTCTGCGGTGCGGCTGTGTTGGAACATGCTCTCCAACGTTTGGAGCCAATCCTCAGCCGAAGTTGGATCAACAACGTCTTCAAATGTTGGGGGGTTGAGTTTGCGAAACCTGTTAAGATATTTATAGATTGTGTCAATAGTTTAAGTCTCGGGTTTAATATTGTAATCATCTTTGTAGCTTGGGCTTTGGACTAGAATGTAATTAAATTTTTAGTGTTTGGGCCTTAATATACCTAGGGTTAATGTGGTATATAAGTTTTACCAACACAATTTGAAAGGTAATCAAAGATCAAAAGGCTTATCCTATTTTTCACACAATACACACACTTGAAGGTGAGAACCTCTCCCTTTTCGTTCCATTAAAGCCTCTTTGATTCCTTGTTTGGTGCAATCGGGACCAACAAGTGGTATCAGAGCGAACGTGGATCGATCTGCATTGATTTGAATCCAGTTTCGTTCGATTCCAGGAAAGATCAAAGGTGTTTTGGGCAAAAATCACTCTCGGGCATTTTGAACTCGTTTTGGGTTTTAATGCTGGTTTTTGTGTTTAAAACCTTCCCCCAGATCGATTCTATGCCTAAAATGTTTTTAGAACACTTTTGGATCAGTTTTAACGAGTTTTGAGCAAGATCGAAGCAAAAATTCTTCAGAAAAGGACATCTCGGGCATTCTCTGTTTTTGGTCGATTTGATCTGTTTTTTTGTTGTTTTTAGCCCACAAATCGGTCGATTATATGTTTAGGGAAAAGTTTCTGAAGTTTAGGATCAAGTTTGAGCTATTTTGGTTGAGATTTGAGCAAGAACTGGACGATTTTCTGGCAAAACGCATGATAGCAATGGAACAGTGAAAGCTCGTTCTTGACCGCGAAAATTTTTGCTTAATCGTTCAAGTCCGCGAAATTTTCACATCTGCGAAGTTTGATTCCGAGAATTTACCTAGAACCGCGAAAATTTCACTTTCACTGTTTTTTTTCGGAACGGCCTATCTTCAAATCCGAGAAACTTTATATACGAGAAATTTCTTTCCGAGAATGATCTAAACCGCGAAATTACCGCTGTGTAACTTCATCTTTTCTCAACTGCTCACTTTCAAAACCTGAGAAATATTACTAAGTCGAGAAATTTTCAGCCAAGAACTTTTCGAAATTCTTTATCCGAGAAAGTTTCAGACAAGGAAGTTTCTTTCCTACGAGAAGTTTTTTTAAAATCACGATTTTCAAATCCGATAAACTTTCTCAAATCACACTCTGACCGGCGATACTTCTTCCAACATGAAGATTTCTTCTCAAACCTGAAAATTCTCAAAACTAAGAATCTTTCTCACATGCGAAATTTAAAATCCGAGAAATTTTCGACTGAGAATTTTTCTTCCGAGAATTTCTCTTTAAAACTCACAAACACCGAAATTTCTCACCACATAATTTCTCGAATAATTCTTCATATAATCACGTCCCTTCAAACTGCGAATTTTTTCTCCCTGACGTGTAAATTTTTCTCAAACTTATTTAAGATTTGATCCTTACACTTTAGCCCTGTCACCCTAGACCACTTTTGACATAATTTTTTTTCTTTCTCGCGTCAAATCTAGTTTTTAAATTTCTAGAACTTCTCCAAATTTCAAGATATACTTTCCCTTCATACATTATCGACCATCACACACGCTCACATAGTTCTAAGAAATTCCTTAAACGAATTTTCACAAACTCAACTCGTTAAACTCATCTTTCTCATCTCGTTCGTCACTAACCTTCTTATCTATTGAAGATCAAAACCACGGATGATTCGACTGCACCAACCATGTCTGCCACAAATGACATCTCAACAGTGGGCTCCGACACCAGACCCCCGATGCTGCGACAAGGCGATTACAGCATATGGACAAACAGGTTCCTCACGTTCATCAGGAACAAAGGCGCCCCACTCTCTCAATACTACTGGACTCCATCTTCAACGGTCCAGCAAAGTTCTGGACAATCATTCCTGCTCAAACCAAACGCAAACCCGCCCATGGATGAACGTCGCACTCTAAGAGGCCCCATTAATGAGGATGAAGAGGCTCGCCTTCAGGCCGATGAGACTGCCAAAGGATACCTCTTCCAGGCTATGGGCAACGAAGTCTATGCTCACATCGAGTGCTGCACAACTGCCAAGGAAATATGGGATGAACTCGAAGAATTATGGCAGGCACAATGAGAGTGCTCAGTGGAGGAAATCAGCATGTCTCTCGCAGTATGAACATTTCCAGGCCTATGAAGGAGAGGAGCTGCGTGACACGTACCTTCGATACTTGAAGGTCATCAATGAACTTAAGAAAGCCAAGATCTCTAGGGACAAGTTCGATATCAACAACCGCTTCCTTGGTCGCCTCAAACCACATTGGGGCAATGAAACCGTGATGATGATTCAGAGTAAGGACCTCTCCAACACTTCCATCCATGCCCTCTATGACAGCCTGTCAGCCTGTGCCCTTACGTACAACCTCAGTCCACCAACACTCGATCGACCCGCTGGCCTCCTCTCGAACAAGACTACCGAGCGATCCTCCACCGCTAAGCCCAAACAGAACAAAGGGAAGCTACCAGTTGTTGTATCTGACACCTCTTCAGGATCCGAAGCTGATACAGAATCTGATGAAGATGTTCGTGATCTACGTAAGCAACTGGCAATGCTCACAAAGATGGTCTCAAAGAAGATCAGGAAAAAGTCCTCATCCTCCTCCAATCGTCAAAGAACCTTTAGCGGCACCAAAAAGACTACCCCTACGGAGGAAGCTAAGCAGATAAAGAAAGAAGAGGAATCCGCACCTCAAAAGTCTGTGAAGTGCTTTCGGTGTGGAAAGCTGGGCCACTTTGCCAAGGAATGTCACGCCCCACGCGTGAAGGATTCTGGCTATTACGACCATAAGGCCAGAATGACCCGCAAAATGGAAAGTGGGAAAGTTCTTCTCACCGAAGAAGCTGAATGGGTGAACGACACTTCAGAAGATGAGGAGCCTAAGGATGAAGATTGCTGCATGGCAAGGCTGGTAGAACATGACGAGGACGAGGAGATGGTCAACACCGGTGAGAATGCCGCTAAGACGCCTACTAACACCGAGGCTGAGGTACGAATTTCGCAACTCGATGATGTGTTTAATCACCGGCACACCATTAAGAAACCCACCGTAGACGCTAGGGATTATGATGAACTTAAGCTAAAATTTGAAAACAACTATGCCTTACTTAGTTTAAAAGTAGAAGAGCTCGCCTGTGCAAACGAACGTCTAATGGCCTCAGAAGCGTTAGTCAAACGTCTGCAAAGCAAGAATAAACAAAGTGAGACTAGGGTTAAGGAAACCACACTAGCCATCAGTTCATGCGAAACATCTCGTCTTCTGACGGCATCCCAAACGACGAACTCCTCACAAAGGAAAGAGTTAGGCTGTACCGAAAGGTGAAAGAACTCGAAGAGCAACTTCACCTTAGAAACGAAAACTCACGCATCTTATGCCTATTGAACCAACCAGTGAAACAGAATTCTACAACGCCCGGGGGGAATCGGCCTGGCTAGCAATTGCAAATCAACACCACTAACAGTTAAAAGGTATAACATGTGTAACACTGCGTTCCTGCAAACCAAGAAATGGTGCTCCCTCGCAACTTAGGCCATTTGTGAGATCATCCTCCATTGTTATCTCGGAAGAAAAGAGGGTACAGAACATTCATTGGGCGGAAATCGCGTATGACTACACAGAAATGAATGCTAGGGATAAGACTAAGATACCTTCACTTTCGGAGGATGTCGAAACTCCACTCCCGACCAAAGAACAGGAAATTGCTTTCCAAGAAGCGATCTCTCGCACCTATATCCCAGAGAAACTTCTGCTCATAGCAGAACTAGAACGAACACTAGAATTAGAGCGGAAGACCTTCGCAAAGGAGCGAGATGAACTACTTAGCAAAATCTCTACACTAGAACAATTTCACAGTACAAACAATCCCTCTACATCAAGTCAAGTACCCGATTCTCAAACATGTAAATGTAAGAGGACGGCGAGATGACTCCTGAAGCTGAAACTTGTTCAAACACTAACTCTCGTATTCCTATGGATACAGGGAATGTGAGTTCGACGTCTCCGGAAGGGAGTTCATTTGAAGAAAAGGAGGACCCGCTCTTCGATGACAAGAAGAAAAGACCATCATATATCTGTCTTTCCAATCTATGTACTGATTCCCAACATCTTAAGGACGTAGACAATTATGCTGCCAAAACTTATCTTTCCTTTGCCAAACTAATGTCTATGTGTTGCTGCAATGACTTTATTCTTCCACGCTTTCATGAATATGAGGCACAGGAACACGCAACACCCCGACAAAAAAGGCAAACCTCCTCTACGACGCCCTTGCATTCTCCCAGTTCATCTACGCCCACGGTTAAGCGAAAACGCCATCCAACGCTGAATACAAAGTCACCTACTGCTCGCAAGCAGAAGACGACTAAAACCAAAAGGCGACAACAACAACCAAAACCTTCACGTCAATTCACGAATAAGACAACGTATATGCAAGCGCAAGTTAGGCAAATATGGGTTAGAAAAACCATAATCCACCTCCTCAAACAAATCACAAAGGAAAAGCTAAATTAGATCCAACACAACCTGATTTAGACCCCACATTTCCGGTTAAGCGTATGAAAATTTTACTTGTATCACAAGATGGTCCCGTCCGTAAACGGGGATCCAACGTTTGCTGATGATTGCAGGTCTGTCATGTGTAGTATCTAGACTCGGGTTGCTCCACACACATGACGGGGAACAAAGAGCTGTTGAGCAACTTCTCCGAGCGCTATCTCGGAAGGGTCTCCTTCGGAAACAGTCAAATGGCACCAATTCTCGGAACTGGTGATCTCATCAATGACAAACTGACGATTAAGGGCATCTCTTACGTCGAGGGTTTGAGCTACAATCTTTTCAGCATTGGCCGTTTCTACGACAAAGGATACAAAGTTCTCTTCGAATCTGACATCTGCAGCATTATCGATGCCTCGGGACTACCTCTTCTCTCTGAAACACGCACATCTCACCTCTACGTACTAAATCTTACGACCTCTCGACCAATTTGCCTTCTCTCCCGTGCTGCACCCAAGTTGAACGATCTATGGCACTGGCGTCTTTCACACCTCAATTTCAAGACTATCAACAAACTGTGTCAGAATAAACTCGTCAACGGTCTACCCCAACTGTCATATCATAAGGAACACCTCTGCTCGGCCTGTGAATTGGGGAAGATGAAGCGATCATCACACATCTCTAAGGAAACACCGTCCTCTAAGCTCATCCTTGAGCTCTTACACATGGATCTATGTGGCCCAATACCTACGGCTACACTCGGAGGAAGACGGTATATCTTGTGATTGTCGACGACTTCTCACGCTATACATGGACGAAACTCGTTCGCACAAAGGATGAAGTTCCTGATTTAATCATCGAGTTTGTTGTTACGTCCCAAACTCTTCATTAACAGCAGGTTCGGATTATCAGAACTGAAAATGGAACTGAGTTTAAGAACAAGAAGCTCAGTGATTTCTATGCTACTCAGGGCATCACCCAGCAGTTCTCAGCTGTGAAGACACCAGAACAGAATGGTGTCGTTGAGCGTAAGAATAGGACACTAGTTGAAGCAGCTAGGACTCTCCTCATCCAATCCGGACTTCCTCACTCTCTTTGGGGCGAAGCCATTCAAACGGCATGTTACACGCAGAACCGGGCTTCCATCCACAAGAGATTTAACCGCACCCCATACGAGATGCTGAATAACCGTTGTATTCCAGATATATCTTATCTAAGGGTCTTCGGTTGCCGATGTTTTGTGGCCAATGATCGCCAACATCTTGGGAAGCTTGATCCAAAAGCACTAGAAGGAATCTTTGTTGGATATTCGCTGAACTCGAAGGCATACAGAGTCTATCTTAGGGAGAAACGATCAGTAATAGAGAGCACAAATGTCACATTTGACGAAAGCGAAGGCGACCTCATGGCTTCTGCTCATATCAGTCCAGAACCAGGTCTTCTAAAGTCGTTGACAAAAGGTCAACCTTCAACGATGGGAACTTCCTCATCTGAGGGCAATTCTGGTGAACTGGAACTCGATCTACTCTTCGAGTACTTCTATCCAGTCCCCAAGACTCCCGTCGCCACCACTCAAACTACCGCTGCACCCACCCCACCTACACCACCAGCTATCAGCAATGATGTCGTCCCGCCAAACTTGGATGATCTCAATCTCAACGAATACGACATTTTACCCAACCCTGGGAACATTGCTGATCCTGATGCTGAACCTTCTCAATCTACTACGGTTGAGATCTCTTCTTCGGACACTGGACCCCAATCTAATGAGCCTCCAATCGATACAAATGCGGCCAGCTCCTCACTGACCAATATACCACTTTGGGCTCGCTCTCATCCTACCGATCAGATTTGGGGATCCCACATCCGGTGTTTCGACGCGTTCGGCTACGATGAATGAAAGTCTGTTCGCTTGCTACCTCAGTCAAGCTGAACCATCACGAGTAGCTGAAGCTCTCAATGATCCTGATTGGCTGATTGCAATGCAGGAGTAAATAAATCAGTTTGAACGTTTACAAGTCCGGGAACTCGTACCACGCCCTCACAACAGATCAATTATCGGCACGAAGTGGATCTTCAAGAACAAAAAGGATGAAGACGGTATTGTCATAAAGCAAGACTTGTGGCTAAGGGGTACAACCAACAAGAAGGCATCAACTACGATGAAACTTTCGCCCCCGTCGCCAGGATCGAAGCAATACGAAATTTTCTCGCCTTTGTTGCTCACAAGAACTTTAAAGTTTACCAAATGGACGTGAAGACTGCATATCTGAATGGATTTCTCAAAGAAGAAGTGTATGTTGATCAACCGGAAGGGCTCTTGAGCGAAGGTTTCCTCATCATGTATATCGACTCTACAAAGCCCTCTACGGACTAAAACAGGCTCCCCGAGCTTGGTACGACGTCTTTTCAGACTTCCTTGTTCAGTCTGGTTTCAAGAAAGGATCTCTGGATACAACTCTCTTCATAAAGCGGAGTGGGCCGGACATCATGATTGTGCAGATATATGTCGATGACATCATTTTTGGATCGAGTAAACCACAACTATGTGAAGAGTTTGCAGGAATTGATGAAAGAGAAGTTTGAAATGAGTATGATGGGCGAGCTGAATTTCTTTCTTGGTCTTCAAGTAAAGCAACTCCCCGACGGAATCTTCATCAACCAGTCCAAATACATCCATGACATCCTCGAGAAATATGGAATGAAGGATGCTAAGACTGCTGCTACACCTATGTCTCCCTCTGGCCGACCCGACGCGGACCCATCTGGTGCTCCCGTTGACCAAACCGTCTATCGTGGGATAATAGGATCTCTTCTGTACCTCACTGCTAGTCGACCTGATATCGTTCTCTCGACAGGAATCTGCGCTCGTTTTCAGGCTTCACCGAAGGAATCACATTTCACTGCTGTCAAAAGGATTCTCCGCTATCTCAAAGGAACACCCAATCTGGGTTTGTGGTACCCCACTCAATCGGACTTCAAGCTGGTTGGATTCTCTGACTCGGATTACGCAGGATGCAAATCGAAAAAGCACATCTGGAGCTGCACACTTCTTGGGCGGTAAACTCGTGAGTTGGTCTTCTCGAAAACAAAAAACTGTGTCTCAACTTCGTCGACGGAGGCAGAATATGTCGCCGCCGCTAGTTGTTGTTCACAGCTTTTGTGGATGAGGACCCAACTTCGAGATTTTAATTTTCATGTTAATAAAATTCCCATTTATTGTGACTCGAAGAGTGCGATTGCAATGACGAGTAATCCGATACATCACTCGAGAACGAAACACATAGATATCCGTCACCACTTCATCAAAGAACATGTCGAACAAGGGACGATTGAATTGCACTACGTCACTACTGAAGATCAACTAGCCGACATTTTCACAAAACCGTTGGATGTCAAACGATTCCAACACCTTGTGACTATGTTGGGCATGTTGAATATTCCGTTGTGATCAATCGACCCTACATGAACTTTGATAAAGTGTACATATGTCTTTTCACTTCACTTCATTTCTCTATGTGTCTCTAAATTATGTCTCTCAAGGGGGAATTTCGATTAAGGGGGAGTTTCTGATTTTGCCTATTAAAAAAAAGGGGGGGCTGAAATTTAATTTAAATTTTTTGGTCAAATGAAGTCAAAATTGGACCAATTGAATTTTGGGTTGAAATTTAATTCTTGGTCAAACTGGGTCAAATTTGGACCAATTTAAATCCATTTGGACTAAATTTTGACCAAGCCCGCGAAATTCAGCTCAGGACTCAATTTTGACCAAGCCCGCGAATTTCGGCCCGTTTACTCTAATTCTCGCATGAACAGTCACAAAACCCCAAAACACTTAACTCTTTTTCACAATCTTACAAATACCCGAGAAAAAATCAAAACTTACCCTACTCTTCGAAAATTTCTCAACCTCTTGCGTCGTCGTCGTCTTCAAATCCGTCTTCAAACTCTGTTTATCTGCATTCTCCGTCCTCGAAATCAGCTTTTCGGTATGAATACATCGCAAATAAACTGCTTCTTGTTCGTTTTGCTTTATATATGCACCGTTCTGTTATTTTTTTTTTAGGTTTAAAAGTTCTCGGCTTAAAATCGGATGCATGTTAGTTTTTTGGAGTTTAAAAACCCAAATCTGTATTGCCCATCCAATTTCGAGTCGATTGAGTCCAGATTGATGCATTTTGGTTAAAATTTAAATAGGTCTAAGGCAAAATTCATTGAGTCGTTTCGTACGTTTTTCACACAGTGTTCTTCGCCGAGAAAATTTTTTCAGAAAAAATACTCCAAACGATGGATTTTCGCTGCTACAGTGAGTGAGTTTCCGCGAAAGTTTTTATCCGAGAAATCTCTTGCGTTAAATTTTCGCTGCTACAGTGACTAAGGTCCCGCGAAACTTTTATCCTAGAAATTTCTTACGCTATAAAAATTCTCGCTGCTACATTGGCTGAAGTCCCGCGAAAGCTTTCATCCGAGAAATTGTTTTCCTTACGTTAAATTTTTCTCCGCAACAGTGAAGTTATACCCCGCGAAACTTCATACACCTCACGTCATATTACATCTTTTCGCATCTTCACTATTTCGCAACCACAGTGAACCAAAAATTTCTCAATCCACAAAGCTTTTTCCTCCGCGAAACTTTCATATAACTTGCGAAAAATTTCTCTGCTTGCGAAAAATCTTAATATCTTTTGAGAAAATATTTCAACTGAAAATTTTTGGATATCTTTGAAATTTCATGACTTGCGAAACTTTTCCTTATAGGAAAAATTTCATGGATAAACTGAGTGCGAAATTTCCTTGATATATGCGAAAAATGTCTCTCGACTTGTCTATGAATGATAATTAGCGAATTTTCTCATTACATGCGAAAAATTTGGACAACTTGCGAGATTTCTTAACTTGCGAAAATTTTCCATACTTGCGAAATTTTACTCAATCTGCGAAATGTTCTCTCGACATGGCTTTGTGTGATAATCAGGGAAATTTCTCATAGCATGCGAAAAAATTTGGACAACTTGCGAGATTTCTTAACTTGCGAAATTTTCCATCCTTGCGAAATTTTTACTCAATCTGCGAAAATGTTCTCTCGACATGGCTTTGTGTGATAATCAGGGAAATTTCTCATAGCATGCGAAAAATTTTGGACAACTTGCGAGACTTCTCAACTTGCGAAATTTTTCCCTGCATACGAAATTTTACACAATATGCGAAAACTTTCTCGACATGTCTACGTGTTATAATCTGCGAAATTTTCATTACATGCGAAATTTTACACAAAATGCGAAAATTCTCTAGACATGACTATGTGTTATACTTAGCAAATTTTCTCATCACATGCGGAAATTTTTGGACAACTTGAATTTACCTACGCGAAATTCTACACTAAATGTGAAACTTCAATCTTGAAAATTTTCTAAGTGTAGGAAAAAAATTTCGTATGAATTCCTAAATTGTCTCATATCACATGAATACTTTCAATCCAATGTTTTCTAAGTATTGGGAAAAAGGACTCTAAGTTAGCTTTAATCTTAATTTTATTTTTCCGGGCACGTTTATGTCTCCTGTTATTGTTTCACCCACATCCTGTTCTCACAATCTAATCCATACTAATAATGCTATAATTACTGTCAAGTACAGATATGACCAGCAAAAATCAAGAAACAATTGAAGCACTTGAGGCAGCAGCAGCACTACAAAGGGACATCGCTCGCATAGAACTCAATACGCTAACCTATTACAAGTCAATGGGCAGCCCTGATACCAAACAACCACATGGTGGACTTAGACAATTTTCGGTGCGATGCTCCCATTATCATAGAGATCCTCAAAGGGCATCCCCTCCGACACGCCCTCTCTCATGGCGAGCCAAGAAGCTCAAGTCTACCTGCAACAGTTCTGGCACACCTTGCAGATAGCCGGACCACTCCACCGTGCTAAAAACACTGTCCGCCCAAATCGATCAAGAAACTGTGGTCCTCACTCGCAAAATTGTCCAAGAAGTGCTTCAACTACTGTCTATTCACCATACGACCCACTACCAACTCACGAATAACTCATCGAGGACATAGACAGATTAGGCTATCAACCTGAGAACACGAAGAAGAAAGGTCCACTAGTTCTCAGTGAAGTCACCACTCGCAACCTACCACAACCCTGGCGAACGTTATATCTCCTAATAAACAAGTGCATGTCAGGGAAGCATGCCGGCCAGGACCGTGGGAACCACCAAATCCTCACCGGCATCGCCCACAACCACAAGTACAACTACGCCGACATCATATGGACGGATCTCGTCTCCATGATTCAACGACGAGATCGGGAAGTCGCCAAGGGAGTCACAAACCGCTTCATACCCTACATGCGGTGGCTCCCAATGCTCATCAAGCACTTCCGCATCTTCTCCACCAACATCCGCATCCGCCTGGCGAGCGAGCACTTCATCATCCCCACTGTCGAAAAGTTCGCCAAGGAAAAACACTCCGGCGAAAAGATCGACACTCAATGATCATTCCGGACGACGTTCTCGCCTACGCAGACCCGACAAATCCGCACGTCATGAATATCGCGCCTCAACCGCCACATTCCGCTAAAGCCCCCGACCTCTAACCATTGTCCCTACGGAGCAGATCAACCCCACTGCTCCTAACCCCGGGACTAGCCAAAACCCCACCCCCACTACAAAAAAGTCATCGAGTCGCGCCGCATCCTCTTCCACCCGGTACCGAAAAACGAACGCGTGAGGATGTTGTAAGCCGCCCCCGGAGCGTCGATCGAAACAAAACACGATCGACCTCCTCAGTCACATACAAGCCGAGCCCAACCCGTAGGTACAGGAGGTGATGTGTTCACCTCCCGAGTAGAAGACGTGGCATTTGGCTCAACCACGCAAACGACCCCACCAACCCACTTATCTTCCTCTCTACGGGATGATATTTCATCCCACGAGGAGCCACGTATACCATCGACATCCCACTTGGAGATAGTCAATGTTGAAACAAGCAGTCCCTCGCCTCAGACTGCATCCTCTTCATGCACATCGAGTATAGTGCCCTCACTCCCCATAATTTCTTACATTTCTAGGACACATACACCTTTTACCGCACTACAGAGTCTTCGTGATTCTGTCAGAACGCTCGGTGATGTCTCTGTGACTGAGAGCGGAAGACCTAGCACGGCCAACATCACAACAACCGTGAGCCTAGGACATCATTCGCTTGAGTCTGTCTCATCGATGATGCCAAGGGAAGTCTGAGTGACCCCGTCTTTTCCCGTCCTGTGCAAAACTGGCGGCCGATCGGCTATCTTCTCCGATTCGGTGACAGTTGGATTTCTTCGTTATTCCAACTTGTTAAACTTACCCAGTTCGTGACTGAGACCGCGTTAGAGACTCGTCTTCAAGAGTTTGCAAAGACTCTTGAGGCGTCTATCCTCGACAAAGTCTACGCGCGTCTCGATGCGTCCACCATCGACAAAGGCAAAGGTGTGGCCCCCGAGACGCCACCACCAACTCAAAATGTGGACGCTGAAGCTGTTCTCTCCTCAATTTCCGCAAAGGAGCTCTTCTACCTCCTACGAGCAAGATTCGAGTCAGTGACGGAACTCGACGAGGAGGAACAGCAAATGAAGAAAATAATAACTCAATCCATGACGTGCCGCACTCAGGCGAGTCAAGCGGGATCAGGCGCGACGATCAAGATGATGATCAAGATCGCCGCGAGGGGGAGAGGCAACAAGGCTCACAATCACAAGGACTCGTACAATCGACGCCGCCTTCCTCCTCTGCACCTGAAACAACGCCCGCAATAGAAACCTCACACCCCACTAGCCAAAAATCCCATCCCATTAACACCGAGTCATTAGCCAAATCACCACTACCACCTACTACCGTCTCCGTAACTCTAACCGTCACATCGGCGATAGAGACCACAACACACCTCTCCACCCACCGTCTCGGAACCTCTAACTACCACATCGACGTTAGAGGACACCACCACATCTACACCAACCGACGCCCAAATCATCCTAGCCAAAACCATCACCTCATCCGAACCACCAGAATCTCCACCACAACCCAGCCCCACAATCCTCAAACTCCTCCGACGCAACACCCTCGCCACCACACAGCCATACCCTCTCAATACCGATTCCAACATGGCTTCCGAGGACGTCTACTGCGCACAGAACGAGATCGAGGCCTACATCTTTAACGATGAATGGCTGTACACACCCGCCGATGCAGTAGCAGCCAGGAAGTTGGTGGAAAATGCTCGACGTCTGCTAAAGGAAGCCTCGTTCACTCTAATCAACACTGAATAAAACGAGAACGGAGAGGAGTACGACGCTGAACCTGCCGAGCTCGAGAACATCCTACAATTTCAAGCACAGCAAGCTGAGGCTCCTGTGCTCAACCGGATGTGCCCACGGCGGATATACCAGAGGCACCGTGGGAAAATAAGAAGATCACCGCGCCATTTCAAGAAGAGATCAGGAAGAGGATCTGGCGGCACAAGGAGCAAATCATCACGACCTTCAACGAATATGAGCTGATGAACATTCAAAATTGGAGCGAGGAAAAGAAGAAGCTCTATCGATGGAGCCTTCTTTGCCACAAGTGCACAAAGAGGACGTTGTCCGATGAAGAAAATATCGCTCTGGAAATGAATCGGGCCCCATCTGCAAAGTCACTGACCTTCGCCAAGAGTCGAAAGGAAAGGACGTGTTCACTATCCAGTGTTCACGGTGATGAGGCAGGACGAGAGCTGCTGTGAAGTAAGCGAGGCGGACTTCAAATTTCTGCACTTAGGTGATCTGTACAACATGCTGGAATCCATGAAGCAGTTCAGACTCGTCTCAGAAGTTCGTGACATCTCGTACGGGCTGAACCGGTCACCATGGGCTTCATAGCTCTCAAGCGCCATATGCTCCGACAGGTCAGATTCTTCGCGCACCCATGATCTGCAGATGGCGGTGGAGCACAACCTGAAGAAGGTGAACCTAACTCGCCCATCTTTCAAGAACACGGACGACTACCGAGAAGGCGATGTGATCGACGGAGATGATCCGGCGGTCGCCTACTCGAACTACAAGGGAAAGATGAGGCTGCTGCGCTGCTCGAAGTGGCAAAATTCTCAGATGGGACGCTCACCATCATCCAAGACAAACTCATGAGGATTTGCCGCATCCTTTCGAAAGAAGATCCACACTGCCGATCCAAGTTCGCGAAGTTCATCGACGCTATAGCTGATCGAATGGTCCTTCGAAGGAATCTCCGTGCCTTCGAGTTCAAGCTAGGACTTCGCGAAACACACACTCGCTAATCCACCATCACAACGCCCAAGTTCCAAGACTCCCAACAATTGACACAAGGGGGGAGACGTTATGATATTATAGATTGTGTCAATAGTTTAAGTCTTGGGTTTAATATTGTAATATCTTTGTAGCTTAGGCTTTGGACTAGAATGTAATTATTTAAATTTTAGTGTTTGCGCCTTAATATACCAGGGTTTAATGTCGTATATAAGGTTTTACCAACACAATTTGAAAGGTAATCAAAGATCAAAAGGCTTATCCTATTTTTCACACAATACACACACTTGAAGGTGAGAACCTCTCCCTTTTCATTCCATTAAAGCCTCTTTGATTCCTTGTTTGGTGCAATCGGGACCAACAAAACCTCTCCCCAACCATTTCGATTCTTTCAGCTGAAGGAGGACCATTACTTGGCTGCCCAAACACTTGCTGTTGGATCAGTTGTTGAATTTGGGCTGATTGCTGACGGACTAACTCCGTCAGTTGAAGGATAGTCGCATCTCGGCTATCTGTAGGAGCTGTAGTTTTCCTATCAGCCTCTCTACTGCCCTCACCTCTAATTCTTACCATTTTTCTCGCTTTATCTGTTGGTCCCTACGGCCAATAAATTATACTATACAAGAAATTCACCAAAACTTAACACTTACGAGTAAGGCCGCTTCCGCGCTTTTGGGTGTGTGTGTACATGGACAGTCTACAGGACCTGTGACCGAAGCTCAGATACCAACTGTAGCGACCCCAGCCATCGCTATCATTTCTAGCCTTGTCTTACGTGCCTAACTACGTACTTAGTTAGAAGAAACGCGAAAATGCGGAATAAATTTTTCCTTTTCGTAAAGGAGTCATGTCATGTACACGTCAAAAGAATGCATTTTTAGGACAAAAGAATGCTTCCAAACTTTCTAATTACATTCGAGTCCTATCTACATGTGTTGCGTTATACTTGTGTAGCAAAAGATCCTATGCGCCCGGCCTCACAGGTCATCATCCACGTACACACCACCCCCAAAAGTCGCTCGGAAGCTTCAAAGAAAGCCTTGCTGGCTAGGCGATCACGTACCGTGTTCACTGGGACCTACAACAATAAAACATGGGATGAGCTTATATAGCCCAGTAAGTGAAAACTTATGCATGCGGTGCCGTGTCATGACTTGCATCGGAATATGCGCCAAATGTTCATTTATCTCACAAATTCGTGTCATGTCTTGTCTTGTCTTGTCTTGTCGTATCTTATAGGATCCCTAATACACGTCTTGTCTTGCACGTGTCTTGTCTTGTAGGGTCCTCGGCACTCACTACGAGGGCATCGCCCGATTTACACGTCTTGTCTTGCACGTGTCTTGTCTTGGACATCGGTGACAGAAAAGTCACCTCGTAGCGTTAGGAGAGCCGTATTACACGTCTTGTCTTGCACGTGTGTTGTTTGGTATATAGAAATGAATTAATGTTAGCAACTATTTGTCGCGCCCGACGATCATGCGTAAATACATGTCATGTCTTAAAAACGCTCGTGAAACTCGTGTATGCCCATGAAATGCATGTATGAAATGCCAAATGACTTGTCATGCCATGTCATGTATCGTGTAATTCATGCCATGTAACTGTTCACAAATAATCATAGAAGCACGTAGCCACGTAAATGATGCGCACAGAATTTTATGTGTTGTAGTTGAAAAGTCCCACTTACCTGGCGTCCGTAGGTTGTTAGCTAGTGATCCTTCGAAATTAGTAGTCCCTATCCTCAAGCATAAATTCTATCGTCAGTGTACCGTTTAAATTCTTGAATTTCCTAAGTATTAAAACGCTTAGCTAACGGATAAATAGATATTGAAACTTGCTAAGGGTGTTATTCCGTGAAAATTCGTAGTCCGTGAAATTCATGGCATAGTTCATAATCGTGGCTTGATCGTAGTTCTAATTCGTGAAATTACCATTCCCTAATAATTCGTGACATATGCCCAGTTCGTAAAAATATAGTTTGCGAAGTTGGTTTTCATAGTTCGCGAATCTTACAAGATACCTATCTTTGCTCCTTCAATTCGCGAAGTTATGCTTTGCACAAACCTTTCGCGAATCTTATTACTCTAGCGAAGTCCTAAGTCCGTGAAAAGATGTTCGCGTCGGACCCTAATTCGTGAAATATTCAAGTGTAAATTCGCGAATAATAACTTGATTCGCGAAGTCATCCACTCTTCACTCGGTTCGCAAATGGGTTTGAGGCTCCTCACAATTCGCCAAACGTTGGACTCGTCGTCTTGGATTCGTGAAGCTCATGTGATTCTCCAAACTCAACCCGCGAAATACACGGGTTCGCCAACCTATGGGATTGCGAAGTCATCGTCCTCACTTGATTCGCCAAATTCAACCGATTCGCAAAGTGTCACGGTTCGCAAATTCTTCAATTCGCCAAATGTATGGGTTCGCCAGCTTGGATTCGCCATTCTCCTATGGATTCGCTAACTCCACTTTCAATTCGCCAATTGGGTTCGCAAAAGCCCTAGTTTGCCAAAATCAACACGATTCGCGAAACCCTAATTCGTAATTGGGGTTCGTGATCTCTCCTTGCCACGGGTTTGCAAACCATGATTCGCGAAGTGTGGCTCTCGTAACTCGCAAACCTCTCACAGCCGTAACCGACTCCAATTCGTGAATTTCATGAGTTCGCGAAGTTCATATTCGCATGGCCCCACCTCGTGAAATATTTTGGATCTTTTCAATTCGTAAAACCCGTTCCTGTTAGTTCGCGAAGTTATTTATGCATCTTGTAATTCGTGGAGTCTTATACAGCTTATAATATTTTTATATTCCCTTAAGGTTGGTGAGTTTCCTATGGTGCAGGCACAAGTCTCAATCTCACTTAATTTGTGGAGTATCAATAATTGATCCGGAAGTTATCCTATGATTGATAAACCTTATTTATGAGCCTATTGAGCTACCTAGGGACTCGAAGTATTATCACATCGTGACCTTCATGGAATGACTTAGTCCATATAATTTATTATATTCAAAACCTTACCATTCGCCAAGTCATGTGCCTCTAATATTATTTTATTCCTTGCGTGCACACAATTCGCAACCACCTAATTCATGAGAAGCGTGTTGCCTATAATTCGCCAAGTGTACTTACCACATTTATACTATTATTTTATCCTCATACTTCATGTGGTCTCCTTTTTTTATATATACCTAACTCGTGACTTGTTCCATCCGTGACCAATTTCGCTAAATTCATCTAATTATGACACATCATCAAACCTTTCGCGAATTCATACAGTTCGCGACTTTCTTGGGACTTTGGGTGCTTCTCACAATCCGTGAAGCTTACCTAGACCACATACAATTCGCCAAATGAAATTCGCGAAATTTTTAAATCGCCAACCTATATAGTTCGCGAACTTCCCCAAAGCCAGATTTCACGAATCACCTCCTAAATATATTTCACCAGTCCATCCTAACTAGTTCGCAAAATCGCAAGAATTATAATTCGCGAAGTTTACACGCCTTCTAAATTCGTGAAATTCATTACCTAACCTATCCGACCCGTGACCTCGCGAAATAGATTATTAGAGTTCGCGATCCTTTCAATACCATGATTCGCGAATTAGAATTCAGGAAAACTTGCCTCCGCGAATCCATTTATTCCAAAAACACTACTGAATTCGTGAAACGCTGGTTGTAAAAATCAAAATACCCTTTTCCTCAAGAACATTATGAAGACCGTACGAACTTTAAGAACCCTAAAATCGAACTTAGTAATAACACGGGTTTGGGCAGATTTTCATGGTGCTAACACTACGAGCATGCTAAATCCGAAACTTTGGTCCTGAAGTCGGTTAATACTTAAACAATCATAACTAGATTTATACCCTCGGGACTTAATTTACACAAACCCTAACATATGATATTCTTGTGTTCATACTCCCTAAAAAAATTATTACTTGGGACCTAAATGTAAAAATCAAGGTAAGAAAATATACCTATCCTCAAGCTTTAGAAGGGATTTCTTAGTCGGCTCCTTCTTTTCTTCCTACTTCTCGTTGGCTCATCTTTTCCTCCCAAGTGTTCGATGGTTCTTGTTAATGGGTTGAGAGCTTAAAAGGTTTGAGTGAGTAGATATTTTCACCAAATGCATGGTGATGGGACTTACATTAACGTGCATTACCCTTAACTTAAGGAACTTGGTCTCCCAAAGTTGACTTCAATACTTGGGCCTTAGACTTGCACTTATGTATAGCCCAATTATAATTGTAGCCCATTTCCTTATTTTATTTGAAAAAACTTAATAAATAACTTGAGCTTAAATTTGGGCTTATGTCAAGCCCAAATGTCACTATTGTATTTCAAATATTTTAATTCTCACCGCTGTACTTAACTTAATTTTCCTTCTCATCATATTTCCTTTATATAGATTTTCGAAGATTCCTATTTTGTTAAATATTTTCTACACATCGTTAGATTCACGAAATAAGTAAAATCACGTAAGCAAATAATAAATGACAAAAATTCATGACGTCGTGCGCATGCAATAACCCATGAAGTTCATGTAGGTCACATAAGACATATAATACATGCACACGAATTTATTGGGCCGACCTAAATTATGGAACTTGGGTGTTACATTTGTGGCGAACGACAGAGAGCACTGTGCTAAGTTCGACCCTAAGCATTCGAAGCAACTTCGTCCGGTATTCGTCAACATCAAAAGCATACCGAGTATACATCAAGTCCAACCAAACAATTAAGGAAAGCTATAATGTCACTTTCCACGAAGAGTGGCAGAGATGGCTCCTACACACATCAGTTCAAGACCCCCGTGCTCAACCGTTGGCTTCTAAAGATAGCACCTCAGAACCCGTATACACTGGTGTGTTGGCACAAAACCAACAGGATGGCAAACAAATCAGCAATCACCGCCAGACGAAGCTCTGAAACTTGTGTTAGAAGACTTGGATTCCCTCTTTGAGCCATACATCCGCCAGTTAACGTCAACCATACACCCGACGAGGCCGATGTACCAAGTTCTTCAACTGTCCCTACCTCACCGATTTAGATTTGCCACAGAATAATGAAGAACCTATCGTGAGTGTGAGGAAGAATCATTAGAGTCGCTCCCTCCAAAATGCTGATTTGGAACTTCTCACACAAATGAACAATCGGAGATCATTGGAAAATCTAGACCCACAAATGGCTGATGCATCTTCTTCAGCCTTGCCACATGAGCGCAAGTGAACTAGAGCCCACCCGGTTGATTAGATAATTGGCGATCTTTCGAGCGGAATAATTAGGCATCAAAACAGTCTTTTCAGCTGCTTCTTAAGCCAAAAATGAACATACTAAGGCAGCAGACGCACTACAAGACCCGGATTGGATAATTGCAATGCAAGAGAAAATTAACCAATTCGAACGTCTTCGAGTGTGGAAATTAGTACCCTGCCCGCATGGGAAAACTACCATCGGAACAAAATGGGTATTCAAGAACAAAAAGAATGAAGATGGCGAAGTGATTAGGAACAAGGCACGATTAGTTGCAAAGGGATACAACCAACAGGAAGGCATTGACTACGCCGAAAACATTTGCTCTTGTTGCCCGGATTGAAGCCATTCGTCTCTTATTGCTTATGCGGCTCACAAGACTTCAAGGTCTATCAAATGGACGTTAAGAAGAAGTCTATGTTGGTTGAAGAAGAAGTCTATGTCGCTCAGCCAGACGACTTCATTGATCAAGAACATCCCGATCAGACTATCGATTGGATAAAGCTCTTTACGGACTAAAACAAGCCCCACGTGCTTGGTACGATGTCTTGAGTGACTTCCTCGTAAAATCTGGATTTATTCGAGGAACAATGATACGACGCTCTTCATCAAATGGCAAGACATATGATGGTCGTTCAAGTCTACGTCGACGACATCATTTTCGGTGCAACAAATCCACGGCTTTGCAAGAAGTTTGGAGATCTCATGAAGAGTAAGTTCGAAATGAGCCACACGGTAGAGATGCAATCTTCCTAGGACCAGGCAGCTCGATGATGGGATATTCAAATAAAAATACATTAAGGATATCCTGAAAAAGTTCCATCAAGATCAGAGCAAGCCTCTCAGCACTCCCATGTCAACAAGCTGCAAGTTGGATGCCGATCCCACAGGAAATCGGTCGACATCACACTCTATTGCAGTATAATTGGATCTCTTCTCTACCTCACTTCTAGTCGGCCGGATATTGTGTTTGTCACTTGTCTCTGTGCCCGGTTCCAAGCCGATCCCAAAGAATCCCACATGCTGGCGGTGAAGCGTATCCTTCGCTACCTTAAGGACACAACTACCTTAGGACTACTAAAGGTACGAATTTCAAACTTATCGGCTATATGACGCCGATTATGCAGGTTGCCGAATGGACAGGAAAGCACCTCCGGTGGCGCTCAATTTCTAGGCAAAAAAGCTAGTCTATTGTCATCCAAAAAGCAAAACTGCATTCTCAACTTCGACGGCTGAGGCCGAATACGTCGCAGCCGCCAGCTGTTGCTCTCAAATGCTATAGATGCGGACTCAGCTTCGCGATTATGGGTATTTAAATAATATACTCATATATAGTGATAGTCAAAGTGCCATTGCGATTACGTGCAATCCCGTTCACCATTCACGCACGAAACACATAGGACATAGATATCAGTTTATTAAAGATCACGTAGAAAAAAGGCACCACAGACATGTACTTTGTGAACACGTAATATCTATTAGCCGACATTTTCATCAAGGCATTGGATGAAAACAATTCCAATTCTTGTCGGAAATTAGGCATGTTGAATCTTCCGTGATATGTGCATTACCTGATCTTTTGTGCTATTAGATGCTCTATTCTATGTGTTTTCTATGCTTACATGTTTTATCTTGCGTGAATATAATAAAAAAACATAAAATTATAAAAATACTATACATATACCTATAATATAGGGAATGACGAAATCTTTAGGATGCTCAATCTACGTACAATTAGATTTCCCTGGCATGCGATTGATTGCTTACTTAATTTTGTCAGTCTAATTCGCATTCTTGTGTCCAAAGGTCAGATAGTTTGCTCCACTAGACACAAAACCACTTTACATAAGTGAGAATTCTGGCCTGTTATTTTTCCTTTCTATTGATTTATCTTGAGCAAGTCACACATCAATTGCTTGTCTTAACTGTGATTCTTGGCTTCATACTCGTCTTTCGTTAGATCCTTAGGAAAACGATTAGAGCACTTAGGAAATTTCCCACTTGGCTTTAAATATAGAAAATATTGTAGAATACTATTTGTAATTGTGCTTGATTTCATTAGTTGTCCTTGTAATTAGGGGCGTTTTGTATAGTAGTCCTTAGATTATGGACTAGATTGATATTTATACCAAGTGTTGTTTGGTATAAATACATGTAGATCAATTGAGCTGAATAGAGAAAGTTTTGAGAATTGATCCGAATGGCTTGCAATTCGATTTCTAGAGAGAGAAACAATAGTAACTTTCTCACTCTACTCGAATTCTCTCTCTTGTTCTTCATTTGAGTTTTTCGATCGAATTCAATTGCTTATCTAAACGATCGAATTACTATGAATTCTAGCCTAGAATCGTAGAGTTGTTATCGTAGGACTAATAATTGGTATTAGAGCAGATTCGTTCTGTTTGAATCGAAAATTGTTAGAATTGGATCGAAAATTTAATTCTGTCACTGTTCATCGAACAAAGAACAGTTTGACGCGAAATCTATTTTCGATCCAATAGCTTAATTCTGTGCTTAATTGACTTGAATTTGGTGTTTTCTGTGCTTGTTTAAGTGACAGATCATCATCGCGATCAGCTCTGTAGCAGTTTAAACTTCGATTTCTAGGATTGAATTGCTTTTGCGTGTTACTGTTTGCGAAGAACATGAAGAAC
This sequence comes from Craterostigma plantagineum, assembly GCA_027422505.1. NCBI lineage: Eukaryota > Viridiplantae > Streptophyta > Magnoliopsida > Lamiales > Linderniaceae > Craterostigma > Craterostigma plantagineum. The sequence continues at coordinate 103,991 of JAPQWV010001237.1, forward strand.
ACGTTCTGATTTTGATTCAAATTCGATATATTTGGCTTCATAACGTGTTTGCTTGCTTTTCGTGCGTGATTAGAAACTTAACTGCGAGCAATTGCCTCAAATTTCACTATCTGATTCTTTGTTTTTGCTCGAATTAGTGTTAATCGTATTCTGTTAATTTTTCTCGATTGCTCAAATTTTCTCGCTAAGTTTTGTGATAGGATTAGTTCTCGATCGATAAACTTAGCGCGAGAATTTTTCTCGGTCAGAATACGAAGTCAGCGCTAGAATCGTCATCTACAGAAACGATTTTAGTTAGAAATATTTCTCGAGTATTATTACAGCGAAAAACTTTTTCGAGAGAGACTTATTTTGACTTTGCATGCGTAAAAACTTCAATTCGAAAAACTTTTTTCACTCAAACCTTTTAACGTTTGACCAAGCGAAAATCATTTATACGCGAGA
>JAPQWV010001238.1:0-104429 GCA_027422505.1 Craterostigma plantagineum
TTTATCACAATCCCATTCATAAATAACACTTAATATCCATGAACAAGATTGCAAAGATATAATATAACTTGGAGTGAAACTGGCCATCTCCCTCTTTATATATAGTGTCTCTCTGCTATAGAGATCAATTGTTGTACAATACAATACAATACAATGAAGACGTTAAAAGAAACCATTGTTCTAACACTTTTATTAGTACTATTACTACATATTCATGCAAAGCTATCATCCGCCGTAGGAATTTTGGAAGACGAAACCGTTGAGATAAAGAACTACTTGTCTCGGGGGAGTCTTACAGCTCATTGCTACTCCTCGGAAGACGACTTTGGGCTAAAAAATCTTGCCCCTGGGGAGAGCACACACTGGAGTTTCAGAAATAATTTTCGACAAACTACAAAGTATTACTGCGACTTTGTGAGCCCAAAGGGCTCGGGAAACTACGGTGTTTTTACTCAGAGGTTGCGAGAATTTTGCAACAGTTACTGTCTATGGGAGATTAAAGATTCCGGTCCGTGCCTGAAGAAATCTGTCCTCGTGGAGGATTTGTACTGCCAGCCTTGGAAGATACCTCCGAAGTGATGTTAACTTAAAAGGTTTTGATAAATTAGATGTACTGATTATATATTTCTGAGGTCTATGATGCAAATATTTTTGTTTATCTACAGCAGTTGCTATATGTTTCCACAATATTCAACCGTTATATAATAATGAATTGAGTATTTTCATACCGATGATCACTGTCTTCAGGAGATTTCTGGATTCACATATCAAGAAATTCTTCGCTGCTGAGAGTATATATTATGAATAGTAGTAGAAGAGCTTATTAGTTATGTCAGAAGTTCATCAGAAGTACAAATAGTTTCTGTGGACTAACGAAATGAATAGGAATAAGCACACCGAAGAGACAGAGGAATCACACAAGAACGAAGATTATTTCCTCATTACGCTTAAGTATATACATATATATACTAGTTTTTTGCCCGTGCAATGCATTGATCAATTTTTTATTGTTAGATAATTTATATTATAGTTGATTTATAAATTATCTTTTGTGAATGTTAAAAAAATTATTTTTAATTATTGAGGTGGGCTTTGAAATTAAATGTTATTGGGCTTCGATTTGGCCCAATAACGGCCCAACTTCTAGAAGGCCCAACTCTAGAAGTTGGGATGGTGGCTTTGTGATTGGAGTGGTTTTTTAACCACTCCTCAACTCAATTCAACGTGTATTACATCTAATTAAAAAAAATTATTATTTTTTTATTACAAAATTTTGGCTATAAATAGGCCATTAATTCTAAGGAAAAAACACAACAAAATAATAAGAAAAATAAGAGAAAGAAACATATAAATATCTCTCAAAATTAGTTCTGCTATAATTCTTATTCCGTTCGTAGTCGGTGTCGTTTTTGTGCTAAACGAATGCCGTGTTTTCGAAGTATCCTGGGAAATAGACGCTCGTAAAAAACCTTTAGCACATACGTGAGGGAGCGAATCTATTTTAAGGAAATTGTGTGCTACACAATCTTCGAATATTTTTTTTCCTCTTTCCCAGCCAACAATCTTAAAATAGATCGACAGACTCGCAACGATGTCAGACTACGTGGACTTCCTCAACAACCAACAGTCTATGGCGAACGAAGAAAACATTGACGTTCCTCCTCCTACTTTTGTCCCCACCGCCATACCTATTGTTACGAAGCCAACCGTACCAGTCAACCACCTGGAGAAGCCGGAGAAATTTATGGGGAAAGCCTCGACGTTCAAAAGATGGCAACAGAAGACGCTCTTCTACCTCACCACGCTGAACCTGGCAACATACCTGAAAGAGGTCGAGCCCAAGGTGAACGACGGCGAGACGAACGCTGAGGCCGTGATCGCTGTTGATGCATGGAAACACTCTGATTTCCTGTGTCGTAATTACATTCTGAATGCCCTAAGCGATACTCTGTACAGCGTGTATGGTGCGATCGCTACGGCTAAGGAATTGTGGGAATCGTTAGACCGGAAATATAAAACTGAGGATGCCGGCACAAAGAAATTTGTTGTCGGACGGTTCCTTAATTATAAGATGGTCGATTCCAAGACTGTGATCAGTCAGGTGCAGGAGATCCAGTTAATCTTGCACGAGATCCATGCAGAAATGATGGTTCTGAGTGAATCTTTCCAAGTTGCGGCTATTATTGAAAAGCTGCTACCGGGCTGGAAAGACTTCAAAAACTATCTCAAGCATAAGCGAAAGGAGATGTCTTTGGAGGATCTGATTGTTAGACTTCGAATCGAAGAAGACAACAAAAGGTCGGAAAAGAGAGTGTCGAGCTCATCTGAACCGAAAGTAAATGTGGTGGAGCATAGCTCTAAAAGGGGCAAAGGCGCGGTTAAATCCAAAGCGAAACTTGGGGCGACCGGAGGCGTCGCTAAGCCGAACTATAAGTTCAAGGGAAAGTGCTTCAATTGTGGCAAACTAGGCCACAAGTCGTCGGACTATCGACTTCCAAAGAAGCACCACGAGGCCAATATGGTGAAAGACATCACCAAAGAAGTTGAGGACTTGAGCCTCGTCGCGGTGGTTTCGGAGGTAAACATGATTGGGTCGAATCCACAAGAATAGTGGATCCATACCGGTGCTACACGTCATGTGTGCACGAACCGTAGATTCTTCTCTACCTGTGAGCCGGTTGAAGGAGAAAAGATCTACATGGGCAACTCAGCTGCTGCTACCGTCGAGGGAAAAGGAAGCGTGCTGCTCAAAATGACTTCCGGGAAGATATTGACGCTGAAAGATGTGTTATACGTTCCGGAGATACGAAAAAATCTGATTTCGGGGTTCTTGAAGCATGGTTTTCGTATTGTTATTGAATCCGACAAAGTGATATTGTCTAAGTCGGGTGTGTTTGTTGGTAAAGGTTATGCATGTGATGGTTTGTTCAAGCTGAATGTAATGACTATTGTAAATGAGAATGAAAAACGTTCTTCCGTTTACTTGCTTGAATCTTCCAATTTGTGGCACGGTAGATTAGGTCACGTTAATTTTGAATCGATACGTCGATTAATTAACATAGACCATATTCCAACATTCGAAATTAATTCGAAATATAAATGCAAACTTTGCGTTGAAGCAAAAATGACGAGATCGTCTTTCCCTTCGGTAGCAAGAAGTACCGAACCGCTTGAATTGATTCATAGCGATTTATGTACGTTCACGTGGTGGCAATAAATATTTTATAACATTTATTGACGATTGCACCAAATATTGCTATGTGTATTTGCTTAAGAGCAAAGACGAAGCATTAGAGAAATTCGTTCTCTACAAAACCGAAGTTGAAACACAACTCGGCAAGAAAATTAAAAGATTGAGAAGTGATCGAGGGAGAGAATACGAAGCGCCAATTGGGAGCTTCTGTGTGGAACATGGTATCGTCCATGAATTGACCGCCCCGTATTCACCTCAATCAAACGGAGTGGCCGAACGAAAGAATCGCACATTAAAAGAAATGATGAATGCGATGTTACTGAGTTCAGGTCTACCGCCTAATATGTGGGGCGAAGCTATCTTGACGAGTAATTACCTATTAAATAGGATACCTCGAAAGAAAATGAATAAAACTCCATATGAGTTATGGAAAGGAAAGACGCCTTCGTACCAACACTTGCGAATGTGGGGGTGTTTGGCGAAGGTAGCCGTACCTACGCCTAAAGCAGTGAAAATTGGTCATAAAACGGTGGACTGTATTTTCATAGGATATGCACTCAATAGTACAGCATATCGGTTTCTTGTATATGATTCAAAAATTTCGGATATACATAAGAACACGGTCATGGAATCGAGGAATGCGTACTTCTTTGAAAATGTATTTCCTTGTAAATCCGATTATGGATCCGGTACATCTAAACGAGATGATATAGAAACTGAGATTCCTAGTACGGTTCATGAGATTGAACCGAGACGAAGCAAGCGTGCCCGAATAGAGAAATCTTTTGGTGACGACTTTGTTACATATTTGATTGAAAAGGAACCGCTGACTTATGACGAAGCAGTGAGCTCCGTGGATGGGCCTTTATGGAAAGAAGCCATAAAAAGCGAGATTGATTCTATTTTGCAGAATCATACTTGGGAGTTAATTGATCTCCCAAAGGGATGTAAATCTTTAGGATCAAAATGGATTTCTAAAAGAAAAATGAGACCAGACGGGTCTGTGGAAAAGTATGAAGCCAGACTTGTGATCAAAGGATACAAGCAACGCGAAGGCTTAGATTACTTTGACACATATTCTCCTGTGACGAGAATAAATTCGATAAGAATGATACTTGCTATTGCGTCCTTACGAAATTTGGAAGTACATCAAATGGATGTCAAAACAGCTTTCTTAAACGGTGAATTAGACGAAGAATATATATGGAGCAACCCGAGGGTTTTCGTGCTCCGGGAACCGAAACGAAAGTCTGTAGATTAATCAAATCTTTGTATGGTTTGAAACAAGCCCCTAAGAAGTGGCACGAAAAGTTTGATCATGCGATGATCAACTACGGCTTTAAAATAAATGAGAGCGATAAATGCGTTTACTCAAAGGAAACAGGCGATGACTATGTCATTTTATGTCTATATGTAGACGACATACTCATTGTTGGTAGTAACGACAAAATGGTCAAGTCTACTAAGGATATGTTAAATTCGAAATTTGACATGAAAGATATGGGACTTGCAGACGTGATTTTAGGAATTAAAATCAAACGAACGAGTAACGGTCTTGTTTTGAGTCAAGCTCATACGTAGACAAAATTCTCGACAAATTTGCAAGGGTGATTCTGGTGTTGCTAGAACGCCATTAGATCGAAGCGTTCATTTGTCGAAAAATCATGGGGTGGCTATTTCTCAAGTAGAATACTCTCGGATTATCGGAAGCTTGATGTATCTAATGAGCTGTACTAGGCCAGATATTGCTTATGCTATAAGTAAACTGAGTTCGTACACGAGCAATCCGAGTGCGGATCATTGGACCGCTATAATACGGGTTTTGAGATACTTACGGTATACTCGAGACTATGGATTACACTATGGTCGATATCCGGCTGTGTTAGAAGGCTCCACAGATGCAAATTGGATATCTGATATGAAGGACTCTAAGAGCACAAGCGGCTATGTGTTTACACTCGCTGGAGCTGCTGTGTCTTCGAAATCCTCGAAACAAACGGTTATAGCTAGATCCACTATGGAATCCGAGTTCTTTGCCTTGGATAAATGTGGAGAAGTAGCTGAATGGTTACGCCATTTCTTGGAGGATATTCCTAAATGGAAAAAGCCTGTGCCGCCTATATGCATACACTGCGATAGCCAATCGGCTATTGGACGAGCACAAAGTACTATGTATAATGGTAAGTCGAGACACGTACGTCGTCGACATAATACCGTTAGGCAACTGATCTCAACTGGGTTATCTCGATTTAATACGTGAAATCGATGGATAACATTGCGGATCCGCTAACCAAAGGGTTAAATAGAGATGCAGTTGAAAGGTTGACGAAAGGAATGGGCTTAAAGCCTTAAAGTATAGAAGTGCTAAGAAGGAAAACCCTACCTATGTGACTGGAGATCCCAAGATCTAGGTTCAAATGGACAACCTAATCTTAGTACTTGGTATCACTGTGGGGGATAACCCTGCTCATTCTTGTCAAGAAACAGTGATGTCGGAAAATGTTAGTATTATGATGCTTTAATGACTATCATAGAGTATTGATAGAAAATACTCGTGACGTGAGAAGTCACCTATGTTAGGGAGAAGTGGGGCCGCTTCAAAGGAGAACTGAAAGGCTTAGTTCTTTAGAAACCCTCGTAGAATCAGGACGTGTCCATGGCCGTACTGGACAAAACCATGAGAACGGAACAAGAGAAAAATGGTCTCTGTGTAGTGTACGTGGGTTCGTTTACACGAAAAGCGGGACATTTCAAAGACATCGCGTTCTACTGGACTGCAGTAAACCAAGCGTGCATACAAGGAGGAAGTTCAAATGGTAAAACATACTATCTTCTATGCAGAGTATCATTAGATTAGCAGAAACATTAACCAAACAATTCTCATTCATGTGGGGGATTGTTAGATAATTTATATTATAGTTGATTTATAAATTATCTTTTGTGAATGAGAATTAATTAAAAAAAAATTATTTTTAATTTTTGAAGTGGGCTTTGAAATTAAATGTTATTGGGCTTCGATTTGGCCCAATAACGGCCCAACTTCTAGAAGGCCCAACTTCTAGAAGTTGGGATGGTGGCTTTGTGCCTGGAGTGGTTTTTTAACCACTCCTCAACTCAATTCAACGTGTATTACATCTAATTAAAAATAATAATTTATTATTTTTTTATTACAAAATTTTGGCTATAAATAGGCCATTAATTCTAAGGAAAAAACACAACAAAATTAATAAGAAAAATAAGAGAAAGAAACATATAAATATCTCTCAAAATTAGTTCTGCTATAATTCTTATTCCGTTCGTAGTCGGTGTCGTTTTTGTGCTAAACGAACGCCGTGTTTTCGAAGTATCCTGGGAAATAAACGCTCGTAAAAAACCTTTACCACATACGTGAGGGAGCGAATCTATTTTAAGGAAATTGTGTGCTATACAATCTTCGAATATTTTTTCCCCCTTTCCCAGCCAACATTTATAATTATGTAACTTACAGAGATTCGTTATCCCGTATTGAAAATCGATAAATCATTAACAATATTTGAATAAAAGTGCCGTCAAACATCATCATCTTATAAACAGTTTTAGTATACAATAATATAACAATATATCAAAACCGAACTATATGAAACTATAATTTTCGTGACACCTAAATTAATAATCAATGGAGTAACTAGATTGTAAGATAAACAAATCTTCAAATGGCTAATAAAATTAAAAAAAAAAATCAAGAAATTATTTGAAGGACAAGATAAACAAACCTTAGTAATGAAATGGCAATAATATATGGGGTCTTTTTGTGGTTTTGTCTTTTTTTTCGTTCCCTTTTTTTCCTTTTTTAAAAAAAATTTGTCTATCTTCTATAATACTCTAAATTAATTAATTGAGTATATCAACAAACGGGCCAAATGAGTGAAAAGCCCCGACAAATAAATAAAGAATAAGTGCCTAATTTTGCCTTGTTCTTTCCTCACCACACCTACATTAAAAAACTTAAAAATCCATGGTAGACAAAGCTATCAGGTATACGTACATACATCCCAACGGCTGGGGTCAATGGACCCCTCGAGCCCCTAGGTAGGACAACCCCTTACTATGCTGCACGCCACTAGTGATCGTACGACGAGGAATAAAAAAATTGGAAAATATATAACTGATAATAGTTAACCTGCTGAAGCGGTAACCAGTCACCTGGGTTCAATTTGAAGAAGACATCCATTGTATTTTGGTTTAATATCACATATAATTTAATGTTTGGTTTAATTTTGGAAGATAATTAATTGGATGGATTATTTATACCAATTTCCTACTATTATGGTAACAGATTTATTGTTACAAATCCCCAGTCATACATAATACTTAATGTCCAAGATTATATGGTTTCATAGCTGTAATGTAGTATGAGTGAAAAAGAAATGACCATTTCACTATATATACAAGATTGTTCTTTGTGAGAGATAAAAAATGGTACTGACACAATGAAGACATTGAAGGAAATCAATGCTCTTACACATGTATTAGTAGCACTAGTACTATTATTCCGTGTTCATGCAAAGCGGCTCTCACCCCCGAATGGAATCTTGGAACCCGAAACCGTTGAGATACAGAGTCAGTTGTCCGAAGGGAGCCTTAGAGCTCACTGCTACTCCTCAGAAAACGAAATTGGGCTCAAAAATCTTGTCCGCGGCGACAGCATAAGATGGCATTTCAGGAATAATTTTCGACAAACTACAAAGTTTTACTGCGACTTTCTGAGCCCAAAAGGCTCGGGAAACTACGGTGTTTTTACTCAGAGGTTGCGAAAATTATGCCACAAATTCTGTCATTGGGAGATTAGAGACACTGGTCCGTGCCTCAAGAACTCTCTCCATGTGGAGGATTTCTACTGCCAACTTTGGAAGATACCTCCGAAAATGGTCGAATAAAGAAGATGTTGCAAGTAGTTCAAATAGTATCCAACAATTATTACATGAATAAGTTTTCACACCTATGATCATTGATCCTTGAAAGCAGTCACTGAGCAACTTGGCTTTGTTAAAAAACACAAAAAAGATTGGGCAAAATCAACGAGTAAGCCAAATAAATCACATTCATGTTCTTCGGTTTCTTTCTAATAATGTAAGAATTAAAATTTGATTCATCACCCACCCATCTATTGGTGATTATTGAAAAAAAACTTTAATATGTTCTTTGATATGCACTCGCATGTTACGTAACGGTTCAAGTCAAAGCAAATCAAGACCAAACAGAAAAATATGATATTATCATAAATGTTTGATATAATTTTTTTAACGGCTGGCATGAAAATGAAGCCTACATTGGAAGTTACGTAGAACAAAATTATGAAGAGATAAGAACACGTTGTTTTTCTCGTCATGGTAAGAGTAGTAGGAACACGTTCAGAAACCAAAGCCTACCATGGCTAAAGAATGAAAAACTCTCATATAAAACTAACAAAGTTACAACCTAAATGGGCAAAGAGCACTGACTTTTTACTAAAACCGAAAGTCAAATACGGACAAAGAAAGACACTGGCGAGAAACCAAAACAAACATCAAACTCCGACGGGTGGAAAATAAAGGATTTCGATCATGCCTTTTAAATTCCATGGAACCTGCGATAGGCGAAATATTCGTTTACGAAAGTACTGCAAAATAAGTAGTTAGCTCATTTTTCAAACTGAAACAAGAAATTACCCAAATGAGGCAACGGAATCGCCCCCTCGCCGAGTACTACACTACACGGTGATGAAGGCAAAATGGAGCTAAATAAATAGATGTCTAGCCAAACCAAGGGAGCAGGAACGTACTTTTCATTCCTTAATTAGCTGTTGTTGAGCCCACGGTGAATAAAGTAGTGATTGCGACACAAGAATATGAGGAATCACACGGAGGAAGAGCCCTGTTAATCGTCCGGCGACAGACTATCACGTCACTGTGCGGAGCACCGTTTGCATATTTTACGCTGTCCAACCACAATATGAGTGTGGGTTCTTGTACCCTCAGCTACGACCTAATCGCTTGGGCCACATCAGAGGAAACGGCAATGGAAACGGCGGACCGGCTCTGGACTACATATCGTATGACAAGATATTACCACAACAGTTAACATTTATGAGTAAAATATTAGAAGAACAAGAACCATTCAATTTTCTACAAGTCAGCTGCGGTCGACTATTGGCCTATTTCTTGTTGTAAAACATTCCACAAAAGCATATCGGAACTGTTATGCAAGAGATTGAAAAGTATTCTTCCAAGAGTCACGAACGAGAACCAGAGTGCCTTCGTGTGAGGAAGATATCAATAACCCACAACGTCGTTTCAAAGGCGAAAAGGGTTGAGACAGGGTGACCCTAGATCACCCCTACTCTTTGTGATTGTTGTGGAGTATTTGACAATGAGATCTCAAGCTGCAACATTGGGTAGAAAGTTCAGATTTCATCCCCTATGTAAAGATCACAAATTAGTCAACCTATGTAAAGATGCCCTATGTAAAGGTCACAAAGTACAAGACGTGGTGCAAATGGACACAGAAGATTGCTAGGGGCCAATAAATTATGGAATAAATTAATCATTGCTTGTTATGCTGCTATAACTTACTTCTTGCGGAGGAAAGAAATGGTCGGGTCCATAGCTCTAATTCAGCTAATGCTACTCAGACAGCTTACAAGGTTAAGCAAGAAGTTAAAATCATACATGGGATGTAGTAGAACTACCAAAAGATACTCGTTTTATGCAAATGAGAATAAAAAATTAGATATAACAATGATGAATCTGTGGAATGATATAGAGCCAGACTTGTGGCTAAAGGTTTGCGCTAACATACAGTGTCGATTATCATGCATTTAAGCTAGTTTCTAGATGAGCACTGTTCGATTCTCTTATCAATAGCTGTAAACGCCGTTTGGAGACTAACTCACATTGATGTAAAAAATACATTCCTGTTGGCGTGGCAGCGGACCCGGTCGAATAATATTGCGGCTAGTATTTGAGCAATTAAAGATAAAAGTGAACACCGAGATTTAACGTGGAAAACCCCAAACAAATCGGGGTAAAAACCACGGGCAAAGAAGGAGAATTCACTATAGGGGAAATATAGGAGTTACAACCTCTCAATCTATAAAGGAGAAAACCCTCAATATCTCTCTTTATAGTCGGAGAAAATACCCGACAAACTCTCTATTATTTTCCCTCTATTTTTCCTCTCTCACTCCGATCCCTCTCTTCTCTCTTGGGATGCAATTTGCACTGAATCTCCGTAGCCTTATTTATAGGCACTGCATGCATGTGTGAACTAAGCCATATGAACCTATGAAAATAAGAACGCACGGCATTGAACAAGTTGCCCAAGTGAAGAATGCTTTTGTTGACTATTCAAACCGACCATTCAACCCTTGTGGTTGAATATTATGTCGACAATCTCCCACTTGAAGATTTGATTGAGGATCAATCAGATCTTCACACCATTCTTTCTCCGTTGCCATCCATGTTGCTTACGTCTCCGCTAGGCCAGTCAATGAACGACACCAAATGAACTTATCAGAGTCAACGTACTCTCTGACAGTAAAGTCTGCTCCCCCGTAACATAATGCAACATATGAGGTTCCTCTTTATATCGTAGGATCCTCTTCACCGCGCTCCAATGCTCTTTTATCCGGATTCGCCATGTACCGACTTACTACTCCCACTGCATGGGCAATGTCTGGCCGTGTACAAATCATCGCGAACATAAGACTTCCCACCGCTGATGCATACGGTACTCGAGACATCTCCATCCTCCCTTCTTCACTGCTAGGACTCATACTTGAGGATAATTTGAAATTAACAAGAAGTGGGGTAGAAATTGGCTTACAATCTTGCATATTGAAGCGTCGCAAGACCTTCCTCAGATAATTCTTCTGCGAAAGCCAAATCTTCTTGTTATTTCTGTCTCGGTAAATTTGCATCCCTAGAATCTTGTTTGCTGGTCCCAAGTCCTTCATTTCAAATTCCCTAGCCAACTGTGCCTTGAGTTCTTCAACACGATCTTTGTTGGGGCCTGCTACCAACATGTCGTCAACATACAACAGTAATATGATAAAATCATTTTCACCAAACCTCTTGAAATATGCACAAGGGTCTGCATTTAATCTGTTGTATCCAAGGCTCATGATGAAGGAATCAAATCTCTTATACCAACACCTCGGCGCCTGTTTGAGACCGTATAGAGATTTGTTCAACCTGCAAACCAAGTTCCGTTTTTCTTTGTCTTCAAAACCTTCCGGCTGGAGCATATAAATCTCTTCTTCAAGATCTCCATGAAGAAAAGCCGTCTTCACATCTAGTTGCTCTAGATGTAGGTCGAATGTAGCACACATCGCTAGAAGTACCCGAACAGTTGTCAATCGAACCACAGGTGAGAATATCTCATTGAAGTCAATGCCTTCTTTCTGAGCGTAGCCTTTAACCACCAGTCGTGCACGAAATCGTTCTACTTGATCATCGCTGTTCCGCTTGATCTTAAAGACCCATTTATTGCCGATTGCCTTTCTGCCGTCCGGTAGTGACACCAGCTCCCAAGTCTTATTTTTCTGTAGAGCTTCCATTTCTTCTTGCATTGCCGCCAACCACTGATCTGTATCTGAACTGTTCAGTGCTTCTTGAAGAGTTGATGGCTCTCCATCATCAGTTAGAAGACAGTATGCAACGTTACTGTCCATATCGTAATCTTCATGCCAGGATGGTGCAGCTCTTTTGCGTGTGCCCCTCCTAAGTTCTGGCTCTGAAGATTCGCTTGGCCCTTCCTCGTGCTCCGATGCTGCTTCAAAAGAATCTTGTTCGATAGACTTCCCTTCCACCTGAATCGTCGTAGTTTCTGGGCTTTCCTTTGTAGTGCTATCATTTTCTTCGATAAGTTTATCTTCTAAGAAGATAACCTCCCTGCTGATGACAACCTTGTGGGCAGTGGGATCCCACAGGCGATACCCCTTCACACCATCAGCATACCCCAAGAACAAACACTTTCTGGACTTCGGATCCAGCTTCGTAGTTTCTTGGGCGTTGTACATCACGTACACAGGACTTCCAAATACATGGAGTTTGGAATAATCCGCTGGCTTTCCGGTCCACATCTCCATCGGCGTCTTCTGATCAATTGTCGTTGAAGGCGACCGATTGATCACGTAGCAGGCGGTGTTGACTGCTTCTGCCCAGTATGATTTATCCAGACCTGCAGCTCCCAACATGGCTCTTGTTCTTTCCAACAGAGTCCTGTTCATCCGCTCCGCCACTCCATTTTGTTGTGGAGTATACGCCGTAGTAAAGTGCCTTTTGATGCGTTCTCTTTTGCAAAAGCTATCAAATTCCCTGCCAGTATATTCACCTCCATTATCCGTCCTCAAACACTTGATCTTCTTTCCTGTATCAAGTTCGACTCGAGCCTTGAAATTCTTGAAGGTTGCAAACACATCTCCCTTACTCTTGATGATATACACCCAACATCTCCTGGAGTAATCGTCGATGAAAGACACGAAGTACTTCCCTCCTCCTCGGGATGAAACTGGTGACTGCCATACATCAGAGTGAACCAATTCTAGAATATTGTTGCTTCTAGAATTCGATGTGTTGAATTGTAGCCTATGCTGCTTGTTTGCTACGCAATGCTCACAGAACGGTAGTGACACCTTCGTGAGACCCGGAAGTAGATTCTGGCCCGCAAGAATTTTCATGCCTTGTTCTGACATATGGCCAAGCTTCTGATGCCACAGCATAGTAGATCTTTCGCTTGAACCTCCTGAAGCCACAGATGCTTCCCCGTCTTGCACCGTCTCTCCCAACAGCGTATACAGATTTGCAGCAACCTTTTCACCTTTCATTACTACAAGTGCTCCCCGGAATATCTTCATTATTCCGTCCCGAACTTTGATTTCACAACCAAGATCATCGAGCTGTCCCACAGATAATAAATTCTTCTTGAGACCTTCCACGTGTCGCACTCCTTGAATAGTGCGAACTGTACCGTCGTGCAACTTCAACCTCACGGTTCCAACGCCTACGATCTTTAAGGCATTATCTTCGCAACTGTACACAGATCCTCCTACGATAGGTTCGTAGTGGTTGAACCAGTCTCTTCGAGAGGTCATATGATAAGTTGCGCCCGAGTCAAGAAGCCATATTTCATCGTATGCCTTCCTGCTCTCCGTTGAGATAGCTGCTTCGCTACACAATACGTCTCCACCTGATACGTTTGCCAGATTTCCTTGAGGATTGGAATTCTTTAGGCTCCAACAATCCTTCTTCAGGTGACCCTTCTTTCCACAGTGGTAGCATTTCATATCCTTCTTCTTACTTCTTGATTTTCCCCTGCCTTGAGTGTGACTCCCACTTGAATCACGTTCCGTTGATCTCCCTCTCATCACCGTCAAAGCTTCGACCTGTTGCGAGCTTGCTTGCTGGTCCTCCTTGTTCTTTCGCCGATTTTCTTCTTCGAGAATAGCGGCCGCGAGGTTGTTGAAAACCAGAACTTTTGCGTTGTTCGTCAAGTTGATGATGAGTTGATCATACGAATCAGGCAGACTTTGAAGTAGAATTTCCGCACGTTCTTTATCCTCTGTTTTATACCCAACGATGTTAGCTGGGAAAATAGAGTATTCAAGACGTTGAGATGCTCCGTCACCGAAGTAGATTCAGACATTCTCAAGGTGAACAATTTTCTCTTCAAGAAAATTTTGTTGTGTAACGACGTCGGCTCATACAGATTGGTTAGGTGGTCCCAAATCTCCTTTGCCGTTTTCTTTTCTTCGACGCTGGACAATATCTCATCTGCTAGTGCCAGATGGAGATTTGCGACAGCGCTCCCGTCCATCTCGTTCCATTTCTTTTCGTCTGTTACTGTGGCTGGTTTTCCGTCGATAGCCTCCAGACAGCTGTCCTTTCGCAAGATCGCCTTTATCTTTAATTTCCACAGTGAGAAATTTCTCCCGTTGAACTTTTCGATATCAAACTTCGCCGCCATAATTTCTGCTCAGTCGTGAGCGATACCTCCGACGGGATTGCAGCAGATAATTGAACTCGTACCGGCTTTTCGTCACCGTAACGAGGGCAGTATAATATCTATTATTTTCTGATGTGGAGGGTCCACGTTAATGGCAACCACAGAGCATACGATAAATAGATATATAAAACCCAAGCTTGGCTCTGATACCAATTGTTGGCGTGGCAGCGGACCCGGTCGAATAATATTGCGGCTAGTATTTGAGCAATTAAAGATAAAAGTGAACACCGAGATTTAACGTGGAAAACCCCCAAACAAATCGGGGTAAAAACCACGGGCAAAGAAGGAGAATTCACTATAGGGGAAATATAGGAGTTACAACCTCTCAATCTATAAAGGAGAAAACCCTCAATATCTCTCTTTATAGTCGGAGAAAATACCCGACAAACTCTCTATTATTTTCCCTCTATTTTTCCTCTCTCACTCCGATCCCTCTCTTCTCTCTTGGGATGCAATTTGCACTGAATCTCCGTAGCCTTATTTATAGGCACTGCATGCATGTGTGAACTAAGCCATATGAACCTATGAAAATAAGAACGCACGGCATTGAACAAGTTGCCCAAGTGAAGAATGCTTTTGTTGACTATTCAAACCGACCATTCAACCCTTGTGGTTGAATATTATGTCGACAATTCCTACAAGGAGACCTGGAGGAAGAACTATACATGAAATTATCTCCGGGTCACAAACTAGAAGCTAATTCAAAACCGTCACGAAAATTAAACAAATCAATTTATGGACTTAAATATTCACCAAGGGCCTAGTACACAAAATTAAGACGCACCATCAAAATGCAATTCCACATAAGTACGGAAAGTTCATTCGTATTCATTGAAAAGAAATAAACGTCATCAAGGCCATTTTTCTTTTTGGATGGCATTCGGCCCTTTTGCCCTTATGTTCTCTTATTAGAAAATTTCTGATTTTTAACAATCTTTCGGGCCCTTATATTATAATAATTTTTATTGTGGCCCTATGTTACATTGGGCGGATTTTTGGTCCTGTGCTGTAGGCCTGAATTATAATTTTAATATATATAGATGACATTATAATTATAGGAAACATTGACGAAGAGATTAAAAGGGTAAAAAACTACTTACAACAACAATTTGATACTATAGATTTAGGGCCCTTAAACTATGTTTTTAGGAATTGAAGAAGGCCACTCCAAAAAGGATTGTTCTTTTCTCAAAGAAAAATATGCATTAGTCCTTCTCTAAGAAAAAAAAAACTCGATCAAAACCAAATGCGACATTAATGGAAAGTAACAAACGCTTAATCACGAAGATGAAGAATCGGAAGCAAACATCGAACTATTCAACAACTAAATGGGAAACTTCTATATTTCAGTGTTACTCAACTTGATATATCGGGAGAAAACCACTTTTGGTCCCCGATGTTTTTCCTATGGGCATTTTTGGTCCCCGAAGTTTCGACTTGCCACATTTAGTCCCTCTAGTTGTCCAATTTAACCAATTTTAGTCACCCGGTTGGATTATAAGTAAATTGGGACGAAATTTCATCATGAGAATCGCACGTAATGTACTATAATATTCCAAAACACCATTTATACGTCAAATCATTTTAAATCCCATAAATTTATCTTATTCATCACATAATCAAGTCCTATAAACCGAGACCATAAAATCTAAATTGAGTGATGAAGGAGACAGGTTTTGGGGATTTAAGATGAACGGACGTATAGACGGTGTTTTGAAAGATTATAATACTTTGCAGGCGACTCTCATGATGAAATTTCATCCCAATTTACGTTTAATCCAACCGGGGGACCAAAATTGGTTAAATTGGACAACTAGAGGGACTAAATGTGGCAAGTCGAAACATCGGGGACCAAAAACGCCCATATGGAAAACATCGGGGACTAAAAGTGGTTTTGTCCCTGATATATCTTATCTTGTTTTGTGTTGTGAGTCAACCTAGGCTCTCAGGCCGACGCACTTTGAAGCAATCGGTCGAATCCTAAAATATTTAAAGCGAACAAGGCCGATGGATATGGATGAAGAACAAATTTTCGTTATAGATATCGAGATATGCTGATGCAGACTGGACGTACATCTTTGATCGCCGGTCAACAAGTGGGTATTGCATGTTCGTAGGCAGGAATCTTGTCACTCCGAGGAGCAAAAAATAGAGTGTAGTAGCCAGATCAAGTGAAAAAACAGTATCGAGCCATGGCATCAGCATCAAGCGAGCTAGTGTGGATCAAACAGATACTGGCCGTAAATAGATGCAGCTTATTCAATAACAATCATGATGTACGACACATTGTCATGAATCCAGTCTTCCATACGAACAAAACACGTCGAAGTTGATTGACATTTACAAAAAGTATAAGGGAGATAGAGACCCCATTTGTCAGAAGTGAGATATAGCTATAAGATATATTCGCTTAGGCGAACTGTCATAGCTTCGGGAATATCTCTAGCAAGTTGGACCTCGTTAATTAATTCGAGTCCAACTTGAGGAGTGTAGAAGTAGGAATATCGAACAAGATCAAAAAATCATGGCACAAGTCAAAGCAAATTAAGAAAAAACCAACAATATGATTTTATCATACCTGTTTGCTATATAATATTACTAACCACTAGCTTGAATCAAGGTTTCGAAATCGGAGTATCGAATCGGAAGGGAAATTTTAATGGTTTATGGTTTAGTGGTTTCCGGAATAAAACTGGAGTCATGCCGGTATCTTAAATATAATAAATATATATTTTATGAATGAATCAATCAAATAATATAGAAAAATACAAGTTTATTTATAACTCTTTCCATACTAGAAATTTATAAAATTAGGGGTATAAATTAAATAAAGTAATTATGTTGGTGCCTAGTGGTTAAAATTAACTATGCCATGGGATGTCAAAATGTAAATTCTTATAAATTTGGGGTCAAAATTAAATCAAATAAAATTTTGAGTTCATAAATTAATTATAAAATAAAATTTTGTATGTCCTATACGATCGAACCCAAGCCCACTTAGGAATTAGCCCAGGATTTTCACCAACATACCACAATTTTGTAAACTTATTCATTTTTTCAATTCTTATTTCTAATATTTTCTTTTGTTAAAATTAAAACTTAGATTGCATCAGAATCAAACTAAAATTCGGACCAGTTTGGAGTTTTCTGTCCTAATGGGCAGGTCCGGTCCGGTCTTAAAAATCTTTGCTTGAATATGAGGCCTATACATTAGCTTATGTACAATGTATGAAGAAAGACTTATTTGTCATCATAGGACAATAATGTTTATGTTTGTTTATTTGATTGACACTACATGGCATTTATGTTAGATTTAATTTCTGTATATTTTGTTTTCATTTTAATGGCTGCGTATTATTTTTTATGACCATTCGTTCTAACATGAAATGGGTCATTTATCTTCTCTTTGTCTTTTAGAGTTTATATTTGATTTGAGTTTTGACTGTCATTCATAGCTTCTAATGAATTTCTCAAATAGGTTGCTACTATTCATACCCCATCGAATGAAAAATGCTATTTACACCCGTTTATATTAAATACTTAACATAAATAGTGCATCATAGCATTTATATATTAAATACTTTACATATACGACATACACTATCTTTATAACAAAATAGTGCAATAATTCTTCAACAATAGTAATTTACCCTTACTAGTATTATATATATATATATATATATATATATATATTATATGTATATGTGATTTTTTTTAAAAGCATATTTTGATTAAAGAAACAATAACAAACATGGAAAAAACATAATTGATAAGTCAAAGACCTTCAAAATGATGTTTAAGAAATAAAAATAACCCGATATTCTACAATACTATTATGGTAACAGATTTATTGTTACAATCCCTAGTCATACATAACACTTAAATGTCCAAGATTATATGATTTCATAGACCATCTCACTATTTAAACATAGTGTTATTTGTGAAAGAGATAAAAAATGGTACAAACACAATGAAGACATTGAAAGAAACCATCGTTCTTACACTTGTAGTAGTTATATTACATGCTCATGCAAAGCTCTCAGCAGCGACGGGAATTTTGGAATACGAAACCGTTGAGATACAGAATAAGTTGTCTAACGAGAGCCTTGCAACTCATTGCCACTCCTCAGAACACGACATTGGGATCAAAATTCTTGCCCCTGGGGAGAGCACAAAGTGGAGTTTCAGAAATAATTTTTGGCGAACTACAAAGTTTTACTGCCAATTTCTGAGCTCAAAGGGCGCCGGAGAATACGGTGTTTTTACTCAGAGGCTGCGAAAATATTGCAGAGGTTACTTTCTTTGGGAGATTAAAGACTACGGTCCGTGCCTGAAGAAATCTGTCTTCTTGGAGGATTTCTACTGCCAAACTTGGAAGGTACCTAAAAAATTCGTGGAATAAAAGAATATGATGTTTAAGGCTTTGATGAACTAAATGTAACGATCTATACTTCTATGGTGCATGTTGCAAATGACTGAGCTTTTATAAGAAATAACACAAAAAGATTGGGCAAAAACACCGTTTAAGCCAAATAAATCACATTTATGATTTATGTGATAGCATAGCCCTCCCAGATTGAACTTTTATCAGATAAAAAAACTCATTAGTAGAGATATCGGGATTTAATTTTATATCAAATATTTCTTGCGCTGCTCAGAGCATATATGACCAATAGTAGTAGAGAAGAGCTTAGTAGCTATGTCAGAAGTTCCTCGAAAGTATTTGCAATTACAAGACAGTTTCTATTGTAAAGAAGTTTCATTGTGTTGAGTGAATCCTAGTGAAACCAAAAGGATTTTATTATTCAACAATAATTATTTTATTATTTTATTTATAATTTGCATGTATTATCCAACAATATTATAAAGAGAATAAATTTATTATCTATTGAGCGGGTTATAATGTAACCTTGGTCAATAACGTTTTGTTGGTTTATATGTTTCTAAAATTGTATCACACAATTAATGAAAAAAGAGGTAAAAAATCAACCGCCGTGTATATTACAATGAGCAAACAAAATCTTCACAATTTCTTTTTAACTTTTTAACGAAAAACAATTAAATAAATACCTACGGAAAAACGGTTTGTAACTAAAATTGGAATCGACTCGATACGTTTGGGACTGATTCGTTTTATTTAAACTTAATTTATTGGGTTTTAGCAAACATAATTTTTTTTTTTTTATGGGGAACAACACTGTTAATAAAGAATAGACAATTAGGAGGGTGCAAATAGAATAATTTTTTTACTGGAAAGTAGATAAAATAATTAATAAAAATAGCATTTAATGATTTACTTTACATATTAATAAGTGCACATCTATACTATTTATTAATAAGGGCCTAGGTTAAATAATATTTTGGTCTGTCATAAATTAACAGTCGATAGAAAAAAATCACCCACTACATAACATTTTTACATTTTATCCGTATATATTTAATAAATTATTATTTTTAATACTAATATACATAATATATAGCACACACTTATGGGTGTCCAAAAATACTAGTATTAGTTAGAGGGGTGCTAATAGAATTAAGGGTGCCAATGGAATTATCCATATATATATATATATATATATATATATATAAACATATAACTTTTTTTTGAAAGCATATTTGTATTAAAAACAATAACAAATATGGAAATAACATTAATGTAGGACCTTAACAACTGACGTTTAATAATAAAAAAAAAGAAGCAAAGATCCTACAATACTATTTGGTAAATACAATCCCTTGTCAATGTCATACATAGCTCTTATATCTATGAACATTAATACAACCGAGGAGTGAAACTGGCTTTCTCCCTCTTTATATATAGTGTTCCACTGTTCCCTGCTATAGATCAATTGTATACTACAGTACAATGAAGACAATGAAAGAAACCATTGTTCTAACACTTTTATTATACTATTATTACATACTCATGCAGAGGTATCGGCCGCCGTAGGAATGTTGGAAGTCGAAACCGTTGAGATAGAGAATCAGTTGTCTGAGGGGAGAGTTACAGCTCATTGCTACACCTCAGAAGACGACTTTGAGTTCAAAAATCTTGCCCCCGGCGAGAGCACAAAATGGAGTTTCAGAAATAATTTTCGGCAAACTACAAAGTTTTAGTGCTGACTTTCTGAGCCTAAAAGGCTCAGGAAACTACGGTGTTTTTACTCAGAGGTTGCGAGAATATTGCAACGGTTACTGTCCTTGGGAGATTAAAGACTCTGGTCCATGGAGAGAATGGCAAAGATAGTAATCATAAGTGCAAATCTAGTTAACTTTTTAACAATGGTGCAAAATTACTACAAATTAAAAATACTGCAAAATATGGAAGCTTGATTTTAATAAAAATGTTTTAATTGAAAATAATTAATTGGGATGACATATATAATTATTAATAAAACATTGCTTATTTGTAGTAATGAGAGAGTAGAATTATAATTTGAAATAGTTTTGTGGTCAAAGTAAAAAAATAATAATTATATGTTAAAATGTTGTCTGGTTTTGCACCATTGTTGAAAAGTTAACAAGATTTGCAATTATAATTTAAAAAGATGACTATTTTTGCCATTTTCTCATGGTCCGTGCCTGAAGAAATTTGTCCTCGTGGAGGATTTATACTGCCACCTTGGAAGATACCTGTGTAATCGTCAAATCAAGATGAGGATGATGATGTTAAGGCTCTGATATACTAAATGTAATGACTTATATTTCTGAGGTCTATGATGCAAATGTTATTTTTTTTTCTACGTCAATTGCAATATGTTCAACAATATTCAAGCATTATTACAACGAATGAGTATTTTCATACCGATGATCACAGTCTTCAAGAGATTTTTGGATTCACAAATTGCTGCTGATCAGCTTTGTTGTTCCTTGCAAGCGGTCCATGATCAGCTGGGCTTGTTTAAGACATGAAAAAGATTGGGTTATCTTGACATTATAATTTGGGCATTGTCCCACATCGACCAATTCAAGCTCTTCTGCTAAATATATAAGAGGCTTTCTCATCAAATTACCAATTGGTATCATAGCGATCATCAAGATAAGAATATGCGATTTGTTGATTTCTTCGATGCAATATTCATGGAGGAGGAATATTCAAATGTCCCTCCTGCATCTTCAACATCAGCGATCAATACCACCGATATTCCTACTTTCTTGATCAATCCATACTTCTTGAACGCCAGCGGCACTCGGATCAATTACTGGTACACGAACAGCTGACGGGAGATAATTATGCTACATGGAGTAGGGCAATGTTGATTGCTCTTATTGGAAGGAACAAGGGATGATTCCTTAATAGAGATCTACCCGCATACTCCAGTCAAGATGCAATTAATGCTTGGAAATGAAACAACAACGTTGTGATACCTTGGATTCTAAATTCTATCTCACGAGAGATATCAGCTAGCATTCTCTATCGTTCAACAGCTAGGGATGTTGGGTGGATCTGCAGGAGCGGTTTGGGCAGACAAATAAGCCTAGAATTTTTCAAATCTAGAAGGATCTGATGAATCTTGCGCAAGGCTCACATAGTGTGCTAACTTATTTCACTAAGCTTAAAACGTTTGCGACGAGTTGATTTATAGGCCAGTCTGTCAGTGTGTCTGTGGTGGAATGAATGACCTCAGGACTCATCCGAATGAAGAGTACGTACTGATGTTCTTGATGGGATTGAATGATTCCTATGCCCAAGTTAGAGGCCAGATTCTTTTGATGGATCCCTTGCCATCTATCAATAGAGTGTATCCTCGATCGGTTTGTCAACGACTTCGCCATCAGCATCTGGAGGAGATCGAGGTGGAGTGTATCCGTTGAGAACAGCTTCCCACGCACGCACATCAATGGACTTGATGCACTGTCGAACACGAACCTTCCAATAGGCATAATTGGAACCGTCTAACACAGGGACTTTGCCGAGATGGTTTGAGCTTGTAACATTCATTGTAGATGAATCTTTGCGCTTAGTAACGTCAAGCGTAGGCTCTGATACCACTATGAAGTGGTCCCGGTAAAATATGGATGTAAAATACTAAGTTTTAAAACTGATGACTAAATGTTGGAACAAATGTTGGGTCAACACTGACCCCAACACAGAACGCACAGCGGAATATTTAACGAACATAGTAAAGAAAGATGGTGAACACGAGATGTAAATCTGTGCAACAAGTTATAAAAACTTGTTGCGTGCCTCAAGGCGAAATTCCACTACAGCAATGGATGCAAAATAACTATCCGAAGATAGTAAAAACAAGCCTAGAAAAACTACGAATCTAAACGATCCTGAAAACTACGAATCTCACGATTCTGCAAACTACGAATCTAACGATTCTGAAAACCTACAAAGTCCTAAGACTTTTGCAAAAGAAATACTAGGCTAAAGAGACACTTTGGCTCGCTCAAATTCTCTCAACGAAACTCGACAATTTTCGCTCATCGCTTTCAAAAGATTCTCGTCCAAAGGTCTCAGTTGCAGCTCGAAATCTCCTCATATTTATAGGCCTTGGCTTACTCTTGAATTGGTAAAAAGATCCATTGAATATCTCTTCAAATATCTCCTCGAAGATCTCCCTAAATATAGTATATATTTAGTTCGAATCTTCTCATCTCATGGTCGATCTCTTATCTCCTATCTATGGTAGCTGGTTGAATGATTCTCTTTTGATATTCAGATCTTCTAATCTTGGTCGTCCCTTGACTAATTCTCTTTTGATCTTCAAATCTTCTATTTATAGTAATTGCACTTCCTAAATTCATTCAAGCAGCTCCACACGCTTTCCACACGGTTTGGACTCGTTTCAGCACTTTACTTCATCCTGCATATCAGTAAATAAAGCTACAAAAAAGTTAACGATTTTTGAGCATGAAAGATAAAATCGAATGTTGACAGACAACAATGTTGGCCGAAATGTTATCCCAACATTGCCGTCAACATTAACAGATACTATACACCTTGTGACATGGAAAGAATGCGCGAGGATAAGCATTTACCCGAAAGAATGATCATCCAATGTTCAGCTTCAGGAAGAAATACTTCGGTGGAGTTTTGCACTTTGCGAAAAAGAATGTACAAACCCTGTCAGCTCTACTTGGCGTATTTTGTTGGGCACGTGAAGAATTGAATTTTTTGCATATCCTTTCTCTTTGTGATCCCCAAATAAGGTCACCAAGATTGTGCATGAATGCACAGAACTTGGCCTATTAATAATGAATGGCATCATCAAACTGCTTTTTGAATCTCTTGAAGAAGGCAGTCCAATGTAATATATCATCTTAAAAGTATGATGATACTTTCATTGCGCATCAAGACAGTGGAAAATGTAACGCAAATGATGGTTTATTCCAACCAGAACCTTGCGGTTAAAATACTGAATGGCTTGGATGCAGTAAATAAAGCTTGATCATTATCTTTACAGTTTTGCAAAATTATAGTGGACTCGTCCTAGGGGTGGGACCGGGTCGGGTATTTTGGATTTTCAAACCTGATCCCGACCCGATCAAATTCGGGTATCCAACAATCGGGTACCCGAAACCCGTCGGATACCCGCGGGTCGGGTAGGCTTTTCCTTTTTTAAAAATTAACAATTAAATAAGCTTAAATTAATTTCAGTTCCTTCAAATTCAACAATAAAATAAAGTTAAGCACTATCAACAATAAATAAAATTAAACAACGTCAACAACACTATAAAGTAAACACCATCAAAATTCAAATCAACAACAATAAAATAAGCTCAACAACATTAAAAATAAATAATTTCAACACAATCAACAATAAAATAAATCAAATTGTGGGCTTTGGGGTTTTTTATTTTATTTTATTGTGGTGGGCTGTCTGCGTGTATGCGTGTGGTAGGGTGTGAGCTTTGGGTGTTTTTTTTTTTTAATTTATTTGGCCTGCGACTACATGATCGGGTAATTCGGGTAGCATTTTGTTACCCGAAATCCAACGGAAGTAAGTATGGAGTTTAAACCCGATTTTTCTTCCGATCGGGAAGAACCCGATCGGGTCGGGTACTCGAAACCCGATCCCGAATGCCCACCCGATCTGAGGTAACAAATTAAGGCTTTGATAAACTAAATGCAACTAAATGTGACGAGTACCTTGGGACAAAGGAAATCTAAATCAAACAAGATTAAAAAAGGTCGGCTCAAGTCAAAGCAAATCAAGAAAAACTCTAAATTGTGAGTTTATCATAATTGTTTGCCATATAATATTACCAACGACCAGCTTGAATATGAAGCCTATATATAAGCATTTCATTTACAATGTATGAAGACAAAAAACATTGTTTCTCGTCGTAGGACTAATGTTTATGGTGGTTCAACTTGATTGACACTAGAAGACATTTATTTGGTTTCTCAAATGAATGTAAGTACTAATTGTTGATGTTATGTATATTTGTTTTAATTTTAATGGCTGAGGGTTTATTTTTTCATAGCCATTCGTTCTAACATGAAATGTGTCCTATATCTTCTGTCTTTTTATGAGTTTTTATATTTGCTTGGAGTTTTGGCTCTCATTAATAACTTCTAATGAATATCTGTTGATTATATGTTGATTACTAGCATTATATATGTGTGATTTTTTAAGAACATATTTTCTTTATAAACAATAACAAACATGGAAAAAAAAAACATAATTGTTTTTTTTATGATGTTTAATATGTAAAAATAAGCCGATATTCTACAATACTATTATGGTAACGGAATTATTATTACAATTACATAACACTTAATATCCAAGAATACAAGATTTCATAGCTGTAGTGTAGGAGTGAAGTTTATACAGTGTTTTCTGTGAAATAAATCAAAATGGTACAACACAATGAAGACATTGAAAGAAACCACTGTTCTTACACTTGTAGTAGTAATTTTACATGCTCATGCAAAGCTCTCAGCAACGATGGGAACTTTGGAATACGAAACTGTTGAGATACAGAATCGGTTCTCTGACGAGAGAGCCTTTCAACTCATTGCTACTCCTCAGAAGACGACTTTGGGATCATAAATCTTGCCCCTGGGGAGAGCACACACTGGAGTTTCAGAAATAATTTTTGGCAAACTACAAAGTTTCAGTGCGAATTTCTGAGCGCAAAGGGCTCGGGATAATACGGTGTTTTTACTCAGGGGCTGCGAAAATATTGCAACGGTTACTGTCTTTGGAGATTAAAGACTCTGGTCCGTGCCTGAAGAAATCTGTCCTCGTGGAGGATTTTTACTGCCAACCTTGGAAGATACCTTCGAATTTGTGGAATAGAGAAAGATGATGTTAGGGCTTTGATAAACTAAATGTAATGATCTATATTTCTACGGATGCAAAACGTACGGTCAATAAATACTCAACCTTTTATCATGACGAAGAAGTAACTTCGTACCGATGATCGCAGTCTTAGAGAGATATCTGGAAATTTTGGAACTGATGAGTACGATTATTTGCATATTGCTGATGAACTGCTCGTTGGATCCTTTGCAAGCAGTCACTGAGCAATTGGGCTTTGTTCAAAATACAAAAAGATTGGGCAAAAAACTAACTGAACCAAATACATTCATGTAATAGCGTAGCCTTCCCCAGATTGAACCTTATCAGATAAAAAGATATCGAGAATTAATTTATATCAAGAATTTCTTGCCCTGCTCAGAGTATATATGAGCAATAGTACATCAGAAGTTCCTCAGAAGTACATCAAATCAGCTTCTACTATAAGGAACTTTCGTCGTACAGTTATTGAACACCCTATAGACCAAGGAACTCCCAGTTAGGGTAAGAATGCATATGAATTAGCACACAAAGCATAAGAATGAAGATTAGTTTTCAATACTATTAAGTATGAGAAAAAAACTCAATTTTCTTGTTCTTGGCGGTACGAAATTTAAAACTGCATAGGGACTGATAATAACAAGAAACTGGTGAGAACGAGTATCGATTCCTAAACACGGAATGGCTCATTGCCAAGCAAGACCATGCATCTGATTTCGTACAAATATTTCTATCCAAGGTAAACTTTTGTGACAATGTATGCTGTAGCGTATGCAACAGAACAATGCACGTCTTATGAACAAGAGACATGGGAATGGTGAAAGCATGAAAATTGCAGAAGATATTCCACGACTTACAATAAAGCTAAGGTACACTATCGCTTATGAGAACCGACAACATAAAATATATCCTTTCTGATATAACAAGCAGCGCGGAGAAATACACATGTATACATATGGGACTTTGATACCTCAAAGTTGCAAAATTTAGCGAGTTTACCGAGGTCCTAGAAGAAGAATGCCGGCGTGTCTCCGCACGACACAAGTTCAGTTCATCATCACTTTCTCTCATACAACTTTCCGCTGCGATTTCCTGGATCAGCAGTAGTTGCACTACCACAACAATAAGTAACAATCTGATATATACACATATATATGGATATATTGCACTTACTCTTTTTATCTTTCATGTGTTTCTCTGTATCAGTACCAACTGATGCAAGTACAAGGTTTAAGAGGAGCTTCACCGCTCAAATCAAGATCTATGTTAGATTCTTTAGCACGAATTAAGAATATAAATTGGGTAGGGGCTGAGATTGCATACTTTTGCCAATAGGTAAAGAGTATATTTGTGTATGGGCGTGATCTTTATTGCTGCAAATTGACAGTGAGCACATACGAAAGATCTATACCTTGTGCAGTACAAAGAATGTGCTTGAGTAAGTATGTCCCTGAAGAACAATCATCCCATGTTTAGCTTCAGAAAGAAATTATTTTGAGAATGTACAAAAACTGTTGTCCCGACTCCACTTGGCGAATTTTGTTGAGCACCTGAAGATGTGAATTTTTGCTTATCCTTTCTCTTCATGACCCCAAGTAAGGCCACCAAGATTGCAGCGGAAACTACAGAACTTGGCAAGATAAAGTATTTTGCCTGTGCCTAACAACTAATAAAACTGCTCTTTGAAGATGAGATGCAGTTGCAAATTAGGATGTCAAACTTCACTCTCTTAGAGATGCACAGACCTTATTTGCAGGGCAGTTACTCCCCATTTAACGTATATTTTTCAAAAAAGCACTATAGTGTAACAATTTATCATCTAAGGATAAAAGTACAAAGATATTTTCAGTGCTCATCAAGAACACAGTGGAAATGGAACGCAAATGATGGTTTTATTTCCACCCAGAACCTTACGGTTAAAATACTGAATGATGTAAGTAAATAAAGCTAGACCATATCTCTAAAGTTTAGCGAAATTACTCGGGACTCACTTGTGAAAAAAAAAAGTGCTAGAACAAGTGAATTTCTCTAAAGCTCATGGTAATGTTCTACCCGCTGAAGAGCAGTAATCAGACTAGAACTCCTTTAGGCTAGCAGCTGCCTCTTTCGCAATCATACACAACGCTCGGATTGCATTCTCTTCCAATTCATTGAACTCATTTGTCCTCTGCTCAACATGATCATTGAGAGATGCAATCCAATGAAATTGCAGTCTCTTTTGGTTCAGACACTAACTTGAGCAGTGACTCCGCGGCTTGAACCTGTAAATTATACGAACAAGAACATTGAATAGGTCATGAGATCAACAACACCTGAAATTTCACACCATCTTAATATGTGTTGACGAACAGAAACTGATAGTTGCAGCTATACAATGCAAACTATACACGCTTCAGTTATCTTTATATTTGTGAATGCAGAAAATCGCAGAGAGCACAAATCCATCACCATTCGGGCAGCGGCCTCTCCATCATAAAGACTCTTGTGAGTTTCAAACTGGTGGCTCATTGAACTCAAGGAAATGAAAACCCCGTTAGATACTTTTAGAGAAGAAACACATCATGTACATGAACTGTGATGTGATTAATCAATTCAATAAAGAAGACAACAAGAGATTAAAAGGAACCAAAATGGAATATTATGGACTTAACAAGAGATTAGTGCTATATATTTTATCTTCTATTCCCATTTCTTCGCATGCTTCATCTTCCCACGAACAAACGATACCGCTATATAAAACTATATTCACTGCTAGTCACCAAACCATTCAGAATTTTCTTACGATAAAAAACAATAATCCCAGGAAATCGACAATCCCACCCAATTCAGCCTCAATGCTTAGTGACGAATCAGTTCACAGCAAAAATATCCAGTAAGGTTCCTATTTCAGATCATAACACATTCATTCGATTAAGTTCTGTGTATGACCAAACTAAATGAAAGAAGGTTGAAATAGTACCCGAGCAACATTAACCAAAAAACCCAAAATCATCGACAAGATTTCCGACATCAGCATCGACCTCTGAAGAAGATTTTTCTGCTTCTGAGCCGCCGAAGCCGCCGTTGGTCCACCACCGACGACTCCTCCTCTGTTCCTTTCAAAAACAGCGAAAAAATTCAACTATACTATCTGCACCCATTAAAAAAAGCAGCGCATTATCAGCATCGACCAATTAAGGACATAAACAGCAACCAGTACCATATGATAACAGAAGCAGATCAGAAGAAACCTCGAATAAGTACGAATCAAAAAAAGGGAAAAGTGGAAAAAAAAATTTGGACCATTTCTCGATTTGTGCGTGTCATCCTTGCGCAGGGGCCATGCTAATCTTCTCTGTATCGTTCCAATTTTATCGGATGTCCCCGAAGGGACGAACTGCCATGAAAGGTAACGATATATAAAAAGCAGAAAATGTTGTTGGACTGAGCGTGGTGGGAGACAAACAAGGTTACATACAAAGTTGGGCCGATAATTATTTACCTGGCTTTATTAGTGGGCTATCTGAATAACTTATTTTATTTTAATGATGGGTTCAAGAAATAAACAGAGAGGAAGTCTCCGTACAAATTCCAGTGTCCGAAATATATCCATGCAGATTCCTTCTTTGTTTACTTGTACTAGTAAAATACATTATATGTATGTGCAATTATTTTATATTTTAAGTTATTTTTAAATTAAATTATAAGCTTAATTTTATTACTTTTATTATGTATAAGAAAACTGATTTGAGGATATAATTATAATATTTATCACTATAATGGGTAAATTCGTAATTATAATTGACACATCAAATCGATTAGAAGGTAGTTACTAAGTTATTTACAAATAGGCACTTGACCAAATGTCAATTACAAAAGTAGGCACTGTGTGAAAACAGTTGCAAAAATAGGCATTACTTTATTTTATTTTCTTTTTTGAATTAATTTTATTATGTGCACTTTTATTACAAAAAACAGGCATCTTTTTATTTATTTCTTTTATATAATCAGATTTAAAATAAAAGAAAATAAAAAAAACAAACAATTGATCCACACAATAAAATAGAGTCGAACAAAGGATTCACATAAACGAAAGGATATAGTTGCACAATTTTAAAAATTAGAACCAGGGTAATCACCACTTAAAATTTATTCCTTGGAGAAATTTTTTTATGGAATTTTTTGGCGTGGTTGCGTTGATGGCCCCGGAACATCAACATTGTAGTTCCATCCCCGAGGTGGCTCCTGAAGCGATGATCGATGATGTTGGTTTGCGCTGTCATTAAATATGAGTTAGGTAAATCCACACTTGTACGATGGAATTGAGGTGGACTTTGTGGCATATTCTGATATGGTGACATGTCTTCACGCTCTCTTTCCTTAGAGTTCCGTCTCCTTCGTCCCCTATCCATCCCCATTGTAAACCTCGTAGTGCGAGTGCGTCCAGGGCGTGCCATTTTCTTTCTAGTTGGATCATGCACAAGGTTAAAGGGGGGTTGTACCCATTGGTCCTCCGGGATTAATGGCTTAAACTGCTCTTGATAGGTTGAAATTTGTTGATCTAGTTTGTATATGGGATCAACAAAATCGCAAGGATCAACCCTAAAATTTTACAGGCCTATATGACAAAATCAAAATTGAATTTAGAAAATAAAAAATTGTTATTGAAAGACAGCGTACATCAATTATTTAACAGTAAATTACCTGTTGTGTATGAGAGCATGGGATCCCAAAATTCTGCCACTTTCTACAATTTCAAGTTCCCTCGCGAACACGAACGACATACGTTTTTAATGTCCAATTTGTTTGGTACGTGTTACAACACATACCACCATCTGTAAAGGTCATATATATGAACGTGTGTATGTAATTTCAGTCTATCCCAATAAAGTTTGCTAGGTTGACCAGCATATATCAAGTTTCGCTCTTTTGTTTTAGGGCCTCGCCTAATCGATCACAACAATATTTTTGGCACTTGAAGATGTTGCCTAAATTATGAGTAACAATTGTAGTCCTAAATTATAACTTTGTTTTTCATAAAATGATTTATGGATACCTGTGCTAGTTTTGTGTTTGTCATACACATTTTTGTCGAAGGTGGCGTAGGCAATGTCGATGGCATCCTCCCCCTGCTCGATTGAAGGCGGGACCTGTTCGTGCAGCCTTGAGGATAGATGGGCACCTATTCGATATTAGGCATGCTCCTTTGTTCATCACCACATGACGAGCTAGTAGGTTGATGTAATACTCGGGTCCCGTGCGTAGTTGGCCAATAAATTTGCATGCATATTACGTGACTATATGACTGCATAATTTATATTGGTTTATTATATGTTTATGTGGAAAAGTGACTTAATGAGGAATTTCGAAATTATGAAGAATTCGGAATTTAGAAGAATAATTTTTAAGAGTGGATTTTAATATTTATAATGAGGAGCATTAAATTTCGTTAATGGTAATTGGTGAAAATTATGGGATTTATGGGGAAGAATTCCATAATTTGATAATTGGCAATGTGTTGAATATTTTAACCTAATAGTTTTAGTAGTGGGGTGTCGAACACTTTAGAATTATAATAATCAATATATACGTGAGTAAGAGAAGGATTTAGGTTAAGATTTTTGTCATTTACTTATCATTACCTCAAGTTGAAGAATTAAAGAAAGAAAACTAAACACTTTATGTTTGAACTATCGAGAGCTTAGGATCAAAAGAGAGCTGAGAATTCGAGCAGTAAAGGTCAAGCTTAAACTGGAAACGGTACAAAATTCTTACTTTAAGTTTACGTTTTTAAATCAGGATTTAGTATGTTTTCAATGAGAATTAGGATCTAGGATAAATACCAAGGAGAATAACGATTGTATGCTAGTTCTTGATTTTAGGGTTTTTCAAATGTAATCCATATTAATATGTTTAAGAAGGTTGCTGACGTAGGAATCAGAGTTTGAAGAGGAGAATATTTAATCGAATGAGTTAACCTCATGAACTTTTGGGTGATTTAAGTAATTTAATTTATAGTAAGATGAATAGTTAAAGGTTGAAGCTTTCGATCAATTTTTAGATCACTTGTAGCTTCGATTTAAAATTAAGGGTTATTTGAACTTTCGATCGAAAGGTTTTACTATGACATATGAAGTTCGATTAATTAAGCTTGTCTACATTTTAAATTGGGCGACATCACATTTGATTGATTATGATTAATAAGAGTATAGTTTCGATCGAAACTACTCTGAATAAGTAGAGTTTCGCCGAGTTTTATAATAAAATAATAATATGTAAGATTCATCGAGTTTGATGAGAGCACTTTCGAGCGAAACCATGGTGTAAGATGACCATCGATCAAAACTAAGGAACTGAGCACTTTCGCCGTGATATATGTGATGTTAAACGATTATAGGTTGGTCAATTGAGAATCGATCGAAAGTGAATTTAAATTATCCTAGGATCGGGTGATTACATGTTAAATTGGCATTCGATCGAAAGTATAAAAATCTGATGCAGTTTCGCCGCTACATATATGCACATGAATTAATTTATATAGAGTCGATCGAAAGTGGAGAGTTATAATGATATTTAATCGGGCGAATGTGATCTTAAGTTAGATTAATTGGGAGATACAATAAAGGTGATGTCATGACACAGCAAATCTTATGTTGATATAGGCAATAATTGAACGAATGATGTGAGCATTTCATATATAGTTTTCATTAGAGAGTGGAAATATTATAATATGAATATGATCGAAAGAGGGTATAATTTATATCAAATAGGACGATTTGAGAACCAACCAATCAAATAACTCAGTGGTGGGAAAAGTTGGCAAAAGTAAAACCTAGGGTATGAAGACTTGATCGAAAGTGAACTAATTTATCAATCGAATGGATCTAAATTAATTGTAGTAAATCTAAAGCATGATCAAGTTGGGGTAGGTATGGTAATCGAACGAATTAAGTCTTGAGCTGGACAGGATTCGGTGATTATTGAGATAAAAATACTAAGTTTCGATTAAGATTATGATATTAATTAATCTAAGGTAGACTATTAGTCAAGATTTAGGGTTTTAACAAATGGGTCTAGTTGAATTAATTATTTGAGCTAGTAATTTAATTTAGAGATGATATTGATTATTTTAATATTTTATTCTATAAGGTTAAAAAGGTGAGGACGTTTCAAAGGCAGTAAGTTACATAAGTTTGGACGACAGGTAAGTGGGAATTTCACCTACAACACATAAATTGATTGATATGTGTATTATACATGACTAATTGCTTCGATGAATACGTGGTATGTGAATTATCTGTTATATGCGATGTTGGAATATTTATTGTTGCATTATTTATGCATCATGATCATGTGCACGCACAAATCATATTGAGTATTTTGAGGAATGAGCGTGCATTATATTACTCGAATGAAAAGCGAGTTATATGTAATGGAAATAGATGAGAATATAGCTACTTCTACAAAGGCACCATGACGGGGGTAAAACCGTCGAATATATTTACCTAAATTATTTAGGTAATGGGAAGGCACATAGAATGAACTATAGTGCCAGGAAAGTAATTTGATAGAGGGGCGACCTGGTGAATGATAAGATTGGAGATAAACCCTAATTTTATTCTAGCCAGTGTGGGCCACTATCGTATTTATCCGAAGAGGATTTGAGCTCATGATATGATGGTGCGGTTAGTAAGTAGCTATGGGCCCTGATAAAAATGAGAAATGAATGAGTATGATGTGAGGATAGTATTAGAAAGCACTGGCGCGGATGCCTTTGCTATTTTGGACACGTGCATACATGCATATTTCCACTTACTGAGCTTTATAGCTCATCCCATGTTTTATGTGTTGTAGACGTAGCGAATCCGGTACGTAAACGTTTAGATGACGAGGCTGGTCCTTCTGGAACTTCCGGTGACTTTTGAGGGTGGTGTGTACATGGATGCGACCTGTGCGGCGGGCGTTACATTTAATTATGTGTATTTTTGTAAAATACGTTTGTATTGTATGTAAAATCTGAACAATGTTTGTATTGTAAAATAGTTGGGTGTGGTGTGTTTTGTAAAATCGAAAAATTCTATCGATGTTTTTCTTTGTAATATATTTTATATTTTATTTAGTCATGTAAGTTAGCGTATGAAAATAGTAGTAGATGGCGGGTCGTCACAGTTGATGAACCATAGCCATGATTCATCATTTTCTCCATTGACGACTGCAAAAGCGAGAGGAACTAAGTAGCCACTAGCATCAATTGTGACTGCAATCAACATTTGTGGTCATATTTGGAGTATAGATGAGTGCTGTCAACGGTTTATAACAGGACGGCACGCCTGATATGCTTGAATGCATGGCCCGGATGCCCAAAAAACAAAGTGCAGTGTGTCATTGGGCTTGTTTAAGTATGTCACAATTGTCCCAGTATTACGAATCTGGACCTCATGGAGAAAAGTTGGGAGCTTTGGCACTGAATCCTCCCAAGTCCCGTAGATGATTTGAAGCCCCTTCGCATCCCACGCCATGCTCGTTGGTAGGGAATCATGAAGCCAGTGTTCTTCTTTATAGTAGATCTAATTCACCGATGTTCAAATTTCCTCCTCAAGATACAACACTGCCACTTTTGCTATATATTCCGTTGTGATATTTCGATGATCGAATGCTCGTGGTCCAAGACGCCGGCATGTGTGTGGCTCTACAATCTTACTTAGCTTCCATACAATGTATTTCGAATAATAACCGGACCGGATCCTCCATTGACATTTATGGGTATTATGATTCATGCAACGTAGCTCAAGATGTGTTTTGTCGCTGTCCGTTGTAACGAACTCTCGGCCGATCTTCAGAGCATAGTCCGTTAAAGCTAAACGAACTGATTCTTTGTCCTTGAATTCATGTCCTTTGATAAAGGGGCAAGGTGGTATTTCCTCATCAATCATTCCCACTAGTGCATCATTAGCATTTCTACAAATCTGCTCGGATTCCAATACTCTTGTTGCGTGGTTCTCATTGTTGGTTCAGCCTCTTCGTCCATTTCTGTAGTGGCTTCCTCCCCTTGAACATCGTAGTTGTTGTCACGATCAACATAACTGTCTACCATTGGGTCTTAACATGACCCTCATCCTCATCTTCTCCCATTCTCATTAGCGACTTCAGGCTCAATCGTGTGATGTGTGGTGTCATTGATAAACCTTAACTCGTATTGTTCATTCAACTCATTGTGTGCATAATGAACTTCATTCCACATACTACTTCCCGGCATGTTAAGATCAAAACCCTCCGTAACGATGGGTACACCAACTTCATGGGATTCAACAAATATTCCAAACCCATTCTGAAGTGCATGGAGTAAAAAACATAGAGCAAATCGCATTCAGTCGAGATCTCCATATATCTTGGACGTCCGTGAGGCTCTATGTTATAATATCGTGCTGTAATTATTAACTTGTGCTCCATATGTTGTAAATTAAGAGCCACATAAAGTTGTGCCTCCAACTCCTCAAATGTTGTTGAACGACTAATTTCAAAATATGCAGTCGGCTCCTTGTCATAAACACGATAACCGCTGTGTAGTGTTTATGATCCCTCCATAGAAGACCTTTGCCATACACACTTCGCTCGCCGTCTTGAAGTAATTAATAAAATACAGAGGACACATGTAGTAATCGTGAAATTAGTGGAGGACACATGAAATAGGTGGAGGATACTTAATAGAAATCGTTTAATTGGTTGTCTGTTTTCAGTGTTCACATATTCTAATATTAATGTGATAGAGGTAAAATCGATACAGCAAGATATGTTTCCAACATTCTTCATTGTTCTAATTAATTCAAAAAACCATGTATTAATTCAGCTAGGCAAAGTCAAAATTTGCATGTTACAGTATATGGAATTCGGCTGGTTTCTGACATTGAAAATGAAATATTTGACCAATAATTCCTAATTCATAATCTGTAGTATATGGAAAATCTAAACTTTCCTTAATATACTGTTTTCCCCATACGTCAGTGGTTAATACTTTTCACCATTAAAATTAATAAAATTTATATACCATCAATAAAAATAAATATGAAAATAATGTAAAAAAAGTTATGCTTAAATATGTAGTAGTTTACACACAGTGCCTATTTTTGTAAACTACATTTAAAAAGATGCCTACAAATGTAAATGACCCAGTTACTATAAGCATCTCCACTTAATAAAATAGAAAGATAATTAAAACATTTTTGTGAAAAAAAATATGCCTATAAATTCGAAATACTCAACTCAAATATTTGCGAATAAATCCAAATTATATTCGAAACGCTTTTCAATTCAAATAGGTATAACTACGAATACAATTATTCGATAGATAATCAAATTCAAATAAAACGTGGTATTATGCAACTCGACTCATCTGCAAAGGTACAAGCGATGAACTTTCCAATGCAAGGATCCTTGCCGACATCACCAAAAGAAAATCGGAAAATAAATGTTGGAGGAATTCAATGGCTTATCTTCTTAGAACGTGCCCCTAACTTAGATAACAGTGTAATAAATGAATCCATATATGTCTAGTTTAGCATATAATACGATGATTTATGGAGTGGGCTAACTTTATAGCTTATCATCATCAAAAAAGAAAACGGTGCATCTCAAGCTTAAACAAGTGAGGCATCATTCAACAGTGTTGGGAAGGGTGAGCCTAAACTCGCAGGAGACAAGCCGGGAAATGGCAGAAAGCTGCATAGATGTGGTCACAGCTTCTGAAAAATGTTTTTCAGCTAAGAAATCCTAAGTCCTCATATGTATACTGCTGTGAGCCGTCGGATCCCTCACGCCATGATCCTATGCATAGATTTTAACTGTGCAAGTTTGAATGTTAATCGTCGCATTAAGAGGCAAAAGAGATGGATAGGCAGATTAAAGTTGCTGGTACCAAGGTGTTACAGTCTCAGGGCCGACTTTTGGGTAAGCAACTAATGCAAGGCTTTAGGCCTCCAATTTTTTAGGGCCCCATGATTTAATTTAGTAAATAGTTACGTAAACAATAAATATTAATTAGGGACAATATATGAGGCCCCACTATTTTTTGAGTAACCTGATAATCCTTGGTCTAAGACCAAGTAAACGCAGAGGGCTGACGTAATAGCATGCAAACTAAGCCAACCAGGTTAACCACACTGCGATATGTGTCACATGCTCCACTCAAAGTATTTAGTAGAAGGGAGAGTCGAACTATGACCTACCTCTCCAAAGACTTTGAGATCCAAATATTATTAATTTTTTTTCTCCTAATTAAATTAAACTTTTTCACATTTTTTCTTTTCACCTTCTTACTTTTAGCTTTCAATTTCCTTTTTCATTTTCTCGTTGCTGGTGCCTTTTAAATTTTATCTTTTTTCTGTCTTTTGATCATTCGCATTCCCCCTTGTTAATTAGTTATAAAAATTTGCAAAAAAAAAAAAGTTGAAGTAAAATTTACGGAAATCTACACTTAAATACCTAATAGTAAACAAAATAGACACATCAGTCCCTTGTCAGAGATTTTTCAAGCTAGGTACCCATTTGAATAAAAATTTTACAGATAGGTACCTAATCACCTAAGATTACCAATTTACCCTTTGATTTTACAATTTCATTCACAATTTTCTCTGCAATTTCGAGCTCCATCACGCCTGACAAGATTTCAGCTCCATCTCTGCAATTGACGGTCACCTTCTGCTCGTGGTGGCAGCGGACGACGAGCGACGAACCTATTCCACATTGGGTTCTCGATTTAGGGTCTCGATTTTGTCATGTAAGCTTTTATTTTGCTTTGGGTGTGGTTAATCGATTGCACTCGTGAGATCAAATTTACCCAGATCTGAGAGTTGAATGCGATCTAAGAGCTCTATGTAAGGGTGGATGTCGATCTTGACAGTTATGGAGGCTAATCCATCGGGATTTCAGATTTCTTTATATAACTGTTATTACGTACCATTTGTTATGTTTATTACGTACCATTTTATGTGTTTATACGGTACCAAGATGTCCACGTACGCTGTACCATTGTAAACTATACAGGCGTACCATTTATACAGGTTGTCATATTATCTGAAAATATGCCGTCTACAAGTTCGGTTAGTGGCGGGACGTTATTTGCATTGTGTGAGTATAAAAGGGAGTCATTCTTAGTATCGATCGTGAAGCGACGATGCACGAGATGAATGCTGAAACCGATGACGGGAATTTTATTCGTGACCCGGCATTTGTGTTCTTCTTGGCTGCCGAAAGATGCGGATGATTCCTTCGCAGGTAGATAAACCAACAAGTGCAAAAGATGTGGAAAATACGGGAATAATCGTCGTACTTGTAGAGAGGCCGTATCGACGTAGGGTCCGTATTTGCCATGTATTTCGTTACTGCTTTGTTCCAAAATATACTGTAATATATGCCAACAAGGTACTGTAATATATGCTAATTTGTATTGTAATATATGACAACAAGGTACCGTAATAAATGCCAATAAGGTACCGTAATATATACCAACAAGGTACTGTAATGTATGACAACAAGGTACTGTAATAAATGCCAATAAGGTACCGTAATATAGGCCAACAAGGTACTGTAATATATGACAACAAGGTACTGTAATATATGCCAATAAGGTACTGTAATATATGCCAAATGTGTCTAAATTTGGTACTGTAATGACTGCCAGTTTGGTACAGTAAGATATGCACATTTGGTACCGTATTATATGTAAATTTGGTATTGTAATGAATGCCAGTTGGTACAGTAATATATGCAGTTTTGGTAACGTAATATATGTAAATTTGGTACTGTACTTACTGCTAGTTTGGTACCCTAAGCAATGCAAATTTGACACCGTAATATATGCCAGTTTGGTACCCTACGACATGCATGTTTCGTATCGTAACCTATGTTAGTTTGCTAATGTATGCACATTTGGCACCGTAATATATGTAATTTTGTTAATGTAATACATGCCAGTTTGGTACCATAAGATATGCAAGTTTGGTACGGTAAGATGTGCATGTTTGTACTGTCATATATGCCAGTTTGGTACCCTACGACATGCAAATTTGGTACCGTAATCTATGCCAATTTGCTAATGTATGCACATTTCGCACTGCAATATATGTAAATTTGGTACTGTAATATATGCCGGTTTGATACCATACGACATACATGTTTAGTACTGTAATATGCATATTTGGTACTGTAATATATGCCAATTTGATACGTTAATATGCGCAGCCTTGGTACTGTAATATAGGTAATATAGATACTCTAAGTGTACGACATAGGGTACTGTATCCTTTCAGAAGTAGGTACCGTATAAATTAAAGTAAAACTTTGAATTTAGACCTAGCTATATTCGTCCCAAACGAAGCATTTCAGCATGCGTTGATGTGGATAGAGGATTAGACAATTTCTGACTTTTTTCAGTAATGATTGCACACTTTTCTGACGTTTTCAGTCATGAGTGGACAGAATTTCTGACATTTTCTATGTCATGTTTGGACAGATTCTGACATCCGAGGTTTTAAATAATAAACGACAGCTCATCTGACATGTCAGTTGGGTTTAATAAAATGTTTCATGTCATATGTAATTTTGGGTACTGCA
Source organism: Craterostigma plantagineum (assembly GCA_027422505.1). NCBI lineage: Eukaryota > Viridiplantae > Streptophyta > Magnoliopsida > Lamiales > Linderniaceae > Craterostigma > Craterostigma plantagineum. Next base: position 39,061 of record JAPQWV010001238.1, read on the forward strand.
ACCGTGGCTGCGTTGGTACACTTTAAACAAAACGATAGGTACCCTTACAAAGATATTTAAGGTACGATGTCCCTTATATATATGATACGTCATAATAGGGTTAGTATTTTTCGGGGTCGATCGAATTACGTTTTCATCTCGAACCACCGTAGACCAAATAATATATAGTATTAACTACGTTTCAGATCAAATTCGGTGCATTACGCCCCACGCATGAAATAAATCTTAGAATACCATGATTCATTATAGTATAATGATACAAGCAAGAACATCTACAACATAATTTGAATAATGTGGTGAGTGCTACATCTGCGAATTCGGTGCATAGGCTTTCACATTTTTTTCATTCCGATATTGTTAGGTATTGTCAAAATCACGCACGACACCGCGATTCGATAGGAATGTATTTTTTTGATCGTATAACAAATGGTACGATATACTTTCATAATTTGGTACTGTATATGTGCAATTATAGATACGATAAACCTGCACGTTATGGTACTATATAGGTAAATGTTAAGGTACCTTCTGTAAATCACAAAGTACCTTACTGTACAACAGATAAGGTACTTCATGTGCGATATATAAGGTACGGTATATATTTACGTATTGGTACGGTTAACATGCACTTAGGGTACGCTATATGTAAGCGATATGGTACGGTAATTATAAAGACAAGGTACTCTATATCTTCTGTTTATGGTACGCCATATATCAACATAATGGTACTTGTACGTAAAGGATAAGATACGGTCCTACAATAACCATATGGTACTGCATAAATTACGGACAGTCATAGAACACCACAACACAACACACACTTGGCAATAACCGTCAATGCACAAAAGAAAAACCAACATAAACAATCAAGGATCTCCAACAGTCCCATCTCCAACCCAAAATAAGTTAACCTAAGTAGACAACACAGTCTCCAAAGAGTCTAAAAGCATATCCAAGAAACTTACTGAAAAAGATCTAGCATACAACTACGCTCGTCACGTAAAATGAGAGCAGCCATAGAGCACGATACACATCCATGCTGACTTCTTTGCCATATTTCTCGAACTCTGGGGTATCGACAACGTACTCCTCTTGATCCCCGCTTCATCCTCATCCCTATCCGCAAACATTGTCCTCATCGGCCTTCTCACCGTCGCTACGAGCCATCACCTCGGCCATGGTCACTATGAGCCATATCCCCGGCCCTATCCTCACACCGTATCCTGAACCTTGTCCTCTCCGGCCTTCTCACCGTCGCTATGAACCATCTGCTCGGCCACATAATCACCTCACTGTGAACCATATCCTCGGGTTTATCATCACCCCCATCCTTGCACACATCCTTATCATTAGCATCAGCCTCTTTATCATCCACTCGTTCAGTATCATCAGCCTCTACTCCTCCCTCGCATCATCGTTGGACATATCAACCTTCGACGTCCGAACATTTGACCTTAGATCTCTTATAACCTCGTCCTTCAATCTCAACTCGGCTTCCAACCTCTCCACATGAGCACTCCACTCCAAATGAGATCCGCCAACTCCTCCATCAACCTTAACAACACATAATTCATTCAACAGTTAGAAACAAAGCAAATAATACATAAAAAGTTGGGAATTTTATATCTCCCGCTTCTGCGCCAACGAGGGCACATGCTCATACACCCAAATCTGAAAGTTCCCAAATCATTGAATTCATCAATAAATAATAAGCAAAAAAGGTAAACTCATAACGTAGCGGAGAGTATTACCATTAGCCCAATAGTGCACCCGTTCATCATCAGGCCGGATGATTCGAGCAAACGAATGGCTCATATTAGGCATATCTAGAAAAAAATGAAACTGGGACCTTCTTAGAGCTTCTTTTTGATATGGGGTCATGCTACTCTTCAAATTGTTTATGGTAGATCGAAACAGCGCATGATGGCACCGGGAAGCCAGCTCAAATCTGTTCCGTGGAGGCATTTCTGCAAAAAAAATACACTGTCAGCAAGCAGTACTATTTTATTCACATAAGGGGTACCAATTTGACCAAACAGAGGGTACCAAATGCAGTGATAATGTAGTACCACAACAAATTGACCCCATTCGAAAAAATCAAAATCGACCCATTCCAAAAAACCCCAAATCAAGCATCCATGACGAAATACACGCACAAAAGAACCCTAAATCGACCAACAGATCAATGTCATTCCAAAAACACGCACAGAAGAACCCTAATAGTGACGAAATGCGACCACTTACGGTAATACTGTGAATGACTTACCAATCGATTTCAGAAGGGAATACAACGACGAAAGAGTGGACAGACGATGTAGAATCTGAAGCCAAAAAACCCGGGTCGATTTCTGGCAAGCAATCGCGCGATTTGGTTTGGGGCTGTGCGATTTTTCTCTTTTTTAGGAGTGATCGAACGTGAAATAAGCAATAAGGTAAGAGATGTAAAAAACCAGTTCTAGAAGGGGTAAATCCGTCAGTTAGGTACCTATCAGTAAAATAAAATTCAACTAGGTACCTAGGTAAAAATTACACTGACTAGGGACTGATCTGTCTAATTTTTTGGATGTAGGTATTTAAGTGTTGAATCCCCTAAAATTTATTAGTAAAACATTTATTTCTGTGTTTTAAAAAGTTTCATTAAAAGAAAAGAATTTCAATTTTAAATCTTTAAATCACCTTCTATAAACTTCAATATTATAATTGCTTATATTAGGGAAGAGTTGCATTAGATTGGAAATAATTTTTTTGGTAGTATATAATGTTTCTTTTTTTTTTCAGAAGAAGGGCCTCGTTTTAGCATTTCATTAAGCCCCATATTATGATTAGCTGGCTCTGGTTACAGTTGATGGTATATAAACGGCGTAGCTGAACATACAAGTTGTCTAATGAAGAGTAGCTTAATACAGCTTATGCTTCAGACTGAAAATACTAGTGTTTCAACCTACCATCTTCACGATCTTGTATCTTTCGTTAGGGTGATAATTAGCGAATTGTGTCAACTAGAATTGTAGTAGACATCGAGGTCTTGTAAAACGTGGTTGAGTAGACATCGTCCGAGGAGTAGGCCTGAAATCGAGGTCGAACCACGTAACTCTGTTATTTATTTATTTATTTGTTTGTTTTTTGCTTCGATCGAGCTTGCGGTTGCTCGAGTAGGTTAGATTAATTCATACACGCATAAACACGGGTGAAAGGGGAGTCACAGCTTTAAGGTCCGTTTGATATGCGGAATCAAACGCGGAAAAGAAAGTGAAAATGTAATGATACGCATCGGATCATTGTACAGTACGCATCGCGTGTGAATACCATAACACATTCTCTTTTCTTTTCCACGCCGAATTCCGCATACCAAATGGAGCCTTAATCTCAACACATGGTTAATCGTTCTTCGAACGTGCCGTAATCATTGAATGATTTGACACCATGGATGGATCAATAAATCAACAAGTGTCATTATACAAACACCTTACAGGCAAATATCATCTCGTGTCAATCACAATACCGTACACACAAACATGACCACAGCTCAGCTGAGCTACGACGAACTCATTTGATAGAGAAAAACAAAACAAGTAGTAAGATACGTACCAGGCTTAAACCACCCCAAACAACACGAACGCGCCGAGGAGTACCAGCCACACGATGTGTACGAGCAGCAGTGCCTGACCAGCACCGCCGCTGCCCACCACACACGCGCCGAGCTTCTTCACGCGCACGCCGGCGCAGTGAGCGTCGGGGCAGCCGCACCAGTACGTCCGTTGTCCTCTCCGCAGACCGGATCGGCTCGGAAGCAGTTGATTGGGCAGCCGCTGCGATCCAAATCCGACGGCAGAGGTCGCGAATGCGATCGGTGGATAGGTGCGAGAGGGTGTTGGGGTTCGATCGAACGGCGGGGACGAAGAGGTTGCGAGAAGAACGGCGAGGACGAAAATTGACGGCGGCGATGGCATTTCGTCGGCGAGATCTCCGGCCTCTTGAATTTTGGGTCAAATTTCGCGAGGAACGAGATCTGCGTCGGATGAAATTGGATTTGTGGGCTTTTGGTGGGATTTGGGATTCTAGGGTGTTCTTATTTTCTTTTCTTTCAACGGAATTGATACTCACAATTAGTCAATGGTTATCCAATTGAAGGGAAAAAAAGTCCATAGTATACGCGTTTGGTCCCTATACTATTCATTTTTTATTTATTTATGGAACTTGTTGTCGACCTAAGAATTATATTCATTCATCTATAACATCTACATTTCGCACGCATCTATGATGTGTGATTAAAATATAATTTTACTTAATATTACTTCTGAGATTCCTAATTTTAGTGTTTAAGACGAAACATAGTTTTTTAATATAAAAGTAAAAAATAATGTATAAGCATATAAGTAAGATAAACACAATTAGAAGTTATATGGAAAGTATTCAATTAATTAAATTATAAATAAAAGAACTAAATTATAAATATGACGGACTAAATTTGACAGTTTATAGCCCGCCTAAACCCATTGTATAGGGTCCCGTTTAGTTTGTCTGACAGGATAAAAGGAAAACAAGACAACAAACCAGATAATAGTCGTATTTTGCCTGTGATAAATTGACTTGTTCACTTACTACTACAACAAACATGGATATCCCACTTTGACAACCGTAACATTAAAAATATAACCATGTCAACTGTTAAAATGTTGGTTCTTCCCCTTCAATCGCAATTTAAACACACTACTTCTTTGTTGACGACGACAATCATTCGCTCGCACTCGTAAGGTGAAATTCTTCAATCCTGTCGATAACTGGCATGTAGACCCAGCCGTGAGCACACTGCGTTGGCCTTGAACGTCCAACCTAAATCATTAAAATTAGTATTTGTTTCACTTAATCCAACAGATAGCAGAAATGGCGGCATACTGCTTTGTTCAAAACACAAACACAAATCAAAATACATCCATTAGCGCTGTTTCAATATTAATTCAGCCTCAGCCATCATTAGTTCATCAAGGGAGATAGCTCAAATTGAAAATTGAAACTGTTGCTTTTCAATTAAAATCTCGAAAGAAATATTGAAATTGACAACCCTAAACCATATTCTATCACATAAAGCGCAGTTTAAAATGTATATAACCTCGTAGATTTGTGTTCAATCGAGTCAAAATTGGTATGATATTGTTCTTCTGTTTCCTGCCTGTCGAAAACACCAGCCTCTCATACTCTGAAAATTGCTAGGCTAACCACACGAAAGCATAGCAAACTTAATCCCTTATCTTCGAAAGCATTTCCTGGTGTTGCCACATTCAATAGACAAAAATATCGCGAGGAGCTGCCCAAATGTACTTGAGCATGGAATACCTCTGATAGCTTCCAAAACACCACCTGGCCTAGAAGAAGTGAACAATTCCTTGTAGAAGTCCATCACCATCTCTAAGATCTCTTCAGAAGAAGAACAGTTCGTGCCATCTTTGTAAAACAGATTTGAAATAAGTTCACATGCCTTCTTTGGATACTAGACGCATGGACAAATTTAGTGTTTCTGTCACCCTCCTTAAGCCATAGGTTCCTTGATTTAATTTGCTTCAATTTCCTTGATTTAGATGGTCTTTGTCCTTTTGAGTTAGATCTGTTAATTGCACTCCATTTTAATAGAACCATCCTTTTATCTTGCAAATGAGTTTGTAGTGGGGGTTACCTTCCACTTGATTGGCCCAAGATTTCTCGACAATTTCAACTACTTCTGGTTCTTTCAACCATCTCGGGTCAAACTGGATTTTTTTTCCGTACAAATTGTTGATGATTGAGGTTGAAGATCATCATACAATGGTTTGATGAATGTCACTCCACATGAATAACCTGGGAACGGGATTAAGGAGGAGCCAGTTTGGGGAGCAGAAAACCCTGTCCTCCAGAAGTCATGCAAGCAGTCTGCAGCAACTGGGTAGTTGTTGTCGACACATTGTTGAATCTCGCATGCACATGGGAGCTCGTGCGTACGTCGTACCACACATCCGCACGCGGAGTAAACCTCATCCGACAACTCTTTGGCACGCCTCAACTCAGTTCCCATTATCGATATACATGGTGTGAAACTCTGTACAATATTGCATGTCGGTCACTGCCTGCTCGTATCCGTCTATCGTCGGCGCTTCCACGACTGCTTTTCAGGCCATATGCGTGAAGTGAGCTACAGTCTTTTGTTCTTTCCGTCATCAAATAAACTCTAATCTCCACGTCTTTATAAATATGCTACCTGCACAACAGATGGTGAGAATGCGGAAATACGTTTGTACGGGTCGAAGAAGGCCCAACTCACGATCAGTCATAATCGCCGAAGGGTAGATCCATGGGCCCAGAATATCCCGAAGAGACTGCAACACCCACTCATAACTTCTCTCCGTCACGTCCTCCATAACGGCAAACCCACATAGGAAGTTGTGATTACAGGGAGTCATCCCTATAAGCTCAACTAGAGACATCTTATACCTATTGGTGTTGTACGTAGAGTCAATCCTAATAAAGTACGGATACGTCTTCACCAGTGCGAGTGAGTCCGGGTGTGCGAGAAAGACATGTGTCAGCGCATTAGTCTCCTCGTCTCTCAGGGCTTGAACATAATATCCGGCATATGTCGCCTGGTGCACCAACTGGCTCACCACGTCTCGCCCTCAAAATAGTCCTTCTTCAAACGATCTCTGTAATTATATATATGTCGGGTCGTCGCGTTATCTTCTGCGTGTCGAGCCCTCATCGCTGAGAGGATATGAGCTGGTTTCGCTTGCGCAGCAGTCATTTCCTCAACGACCTTCTTTGCCTGGCTGCTTAAACCATTCGTCTGTCGGTGTCCCTCGGATACTGTATCAGAGGGTGATTGTGCACGGATTTCTCAGGTGGGCCCGTACGAATGTATCATTCCCTAGTAACTGGATCCTCCTGGGCTATGACTACAACCGGACACCTGCACTTATTAGACTTCGACCGCCTCTCCAATTCATCCTCGTTGCCTCTGTAACGTTCTCCACGAGAACATTTAATCAATTTCTTCGTACCGTATTTCTTATGCGATGAAATAATCACCTCGAAACCAAGAGCAATAGCGACGCCTTTCACCCAGTTAATGGCTTCCACGTCGGTCGAAAACCTCCGCGAAAATGCTCACTGTAGTTTACCCCATCGCCGATCAAATCCTCCGGGATGTAGACTTCTCTCTCCTCGTCTGAAAAAAAAATTATTGACCGAACAGCAATTTCGGCCACATTTACAGGCGGCCGAATCATAATTTCGGCCCTGCATGAGAGGGCCGAAACCAGATATCGGTCGTCGCTGTTCCGGCCGACCAAAGATTTCGGTCGGAATAGCGCCGGCCGAACAACAATTTCGGCCCTCTCATGCAGGGCCGAAATTTTTTTCGGCCCCACAAGGTGCGGCCAAATTGTTTTCCGGTCGGGCCTTGTGCGGGCCGAAATTTTGTTTCGGCTGGGTTTTTTTCCAAGCAAACCCGATCAATGTATCTGCGTACGAACGAATTTTACGAGAATTTGCTTACCACTCGTGCCAATAGACCATTTCCTTAGCCCTGTCCCTTTCCCTGTCGTCGATCCATTGCAATTTGAGTTTTTTTTGTTATGTTTGAGTCTGATTTGGATGTGTGATTGCGATATGGAAAGTGTTGCCTGGAAAAGGACTTTAAATAGAAATTTATATTAAAAAAGGCAAAATTGTCTTTTTTTCAGCCCTTTAGGGGGCGGTGACTAGGAAAAAGAGGGCGGTGAATAGTAATCCAGTTTATTTACTGAGTGACAGAAATAAGAAACAAAATCTCCAAAACGACGCCATTAATATTTTTATTTTATTTTTTTTTTTTGCTTTTTTTAAAAAATAAATCTGACTGTTGACAAAGCTACATGTTCAATGTATCAAATCAACGAAAACATTTTGTACATAACCTAAATGTTATCTTCTCCGTCTCCATGTATAGCTGCCTTGATACACTGTTTGGTATTATGAATAATGCATTGTAGCTGTGCAATTGTACTTGTATATAAGAGGACATGAATCCTTCTCAATATATGCCATTGAATTAAAAGATTCATCTATTCCACAATAATAATAAAGAATAATTTGGGAATTATTTTTGCCTCTACATACATAGCCCCTTCGCAGGTCAAAGTTCACTATGAATCGAATATGAATTTCATATCAGCTATAGGGACGACAAAGATGAATTCAGAGAGAAAAATGACCTGTAAAACCTCTTTAAATTAAAAATATTGGAACCATTAAATTTTATTAATTTAGAGATATATAAATATATCACTAAATTAATATTTTATTAAGTGACATCTATAGAAAGATACTCAATTGAATAAAAAATTTACAAATCAGTACCTATGTCAGATATTTTTACAGATAGGTATACGTTTACTGCTTGTACCAATTTTCTCAGTCTTGCCGTACCCTTTTACGTGTGTATTGTGTACCACGTCACGCATTTATACGGTACCATATACGGTATTTATATGGTCCCTTAGTGTGTTATATATGTTGTACCATTTTTCAATGTATTACGTACCAAAATAAGTTGTTATAGGGTACCTAAATATGCGTACGTACGGCGGATCGGTACCTATGTGCAAAAAAATATTCTATTAGATACCTACATATAAAAAAGAACCAGTGACAAGGTAGTGAATTCAAAGTTTTTATGTAAATGTGTATGTATGTATGTATAAAGACCACTTTTATTAACTAAAAGAGAAACTTTTTAAACTCATATATCTCTTAGTCCATGTGAATGGCGGACTAAATTAAATTAGAAGATGAGTGGATATATATATATATATATATTACATACAAATTATATCACGTATAATAACTTATGAATAATAACAGTCATCATTTTATTTGTTAAAATGATCTATTAGATATGTGACAAGGTGCCGTAGCAAAGCTCATGAATATTTTATAATTGTAATATTTTAGCAAACCATCGAAAAAATATAATCGTAATATTTATGAATTATTAATTTAAAGTTTTGATGTGACCTTATATTAAGGAATTTCCTAAAATATTATATTATTATAGTATTGAATTTGATGAGTTTTTACGAAGACCCAAGTCAGAAACGATAACATTTTATTATTTTAGAGAGTATTAATTTTCATAGTATTAATTTATGGACGTGACAATGAACACAAATGACAAATCTAAAAACAAAAAGTAGATTGAGAAAAAATTAAGATAAAAAGAAGTGGACAACTAAAAACTTCCATAAACTAGTCGTAACACTCAATAAAAATGTCTATAGGTACAGATCTACAATATTTTTTCACTTTTTGTTTATCTCAAAACAACTCCTTGCCCAGCAAATGGAAGACACAAAGCCAGAATAATAATAAATCTTTACACGAAGCAACGTATAGATTTTATTACATATGAAATCCTTCTGTAAACCAAAGAATCAATCTTCTTGGTTAGAATTACAACTAGCAAACATGAAACAACGTAAAAATATGGCCGAACAAATTACTCGAGAAAAGAAAAAAAAAAAAAAGTTAGATCAGACCCACTCGTCATGCTAGTTTTTAAAAAAGGAAATTAAAAAAATCAAAATAAAATTTTAAAAATTAATCTCAATCATTCATATATTAATAGCCTCAAGAGATGGCTCCCATGCAATAGACACACGCTGTCGAATAGGTATAGGGGTGGGCATTGGGGTTTCGGATACCCGATCCGACCCCGGGGGGTGAAATCGGGTTTAATTGGGTAACCCGATACCCGATGTAATACTTTGGGTCGGTATCGGGTAGCTATGCTACCCGATCGGGTTTATCGGGTACCTGGCCCGATTTAAAAAAACTTAAGTTATTAAATTGATTATATTACTATCATATAATAATAAACTAAAAAGCTTGCTTGGTTCAGTGGTTAAAAGGCCTCTAAATGTCTATTCCTTAGACCTGGGTTCGAATTTCACTTTCATCCATTTTTAACTAATTTAAGTGTATAGTTAAAAAGTAAAAAATAAAAAATAAAAAACCGGGTTCGGGTACCCGAATTTGGTCGGGTCGGGGTCGAGTATCAACTATAAAAACCCGAAAAATCGGGTACCCAACCCGAAAAACTCGAAACCCGCAAAACCCGACCGATCCCACCCTTTCGTCGAACCCTTTTCTTCACTATCTCGTCGTCCCCTTCGCGACTTTCTCCTCGAGCCCGACGAACCTCACGCACTTGACCAAAATCCGGGCTTTCTAACACAATCTCGAGAAGAAAAAGAAGAAGAAGAATCGATCGACGAATCAAACTTTCCGGGCCCAATTAAGGGGCCCCGCGTGGAGGCGCCTCGTCATCACCAGCTTCTTCACTGTTCATCGTGGGACGACGTATTACCTCTTGTTAAGAATTAGAAACCCTAATAAGTCACATTTGTCCCATATCGGATAATTGAGAACAGATTGACTAGCTTATAATATCATTGCAACCGAAAAACTCATTCTCAAACCAATTCTCAAACTCAAAACATCATTATCGTAATATTCTGTTCTACCTGATTTTTAATATTACCCATGTAATTGTGACAACTTTACAAATTCGATCACACCATTATTTTAAATTCGATAGAAAAAGTACTTTCACAAAATTAATAATAAACTCAATATGTTTTCATATAAGAAACATAGAAAAAAAATAGTTATTAATAATACGTGTCCTTTCATATATTTTTGTTTATTTATTATTTTTTGTGGGTATTTAAATAATTAAAACTAAAACAGGGTATGCATTGTAATTTTTAAGCATTGAAAACTCAATTTTGGGAAATCTCATTTCCAAATGCATATTTGGTTTTAAAAAAGAATGAGAGAGAGAGAGAGAGAGAGAGAGAGAGAGAGAGAGAGAGATGAGGAGAGAGAGGAGAGAGAGAGAGAGAGAGACGCATTGAGTTTGGGCGTCGGTTGGAGATGTTCTAAGATGATGTGTTACTCTACCAATCACCAATTGATTTTAGGATGAAAACTCGTCAAGCTTATGCAGGTCAATCCTTCTCATTTGTGGGCCCATGGGCGTAGGCCCAATAACTAAATTTAACACCTTTCCCCGGGGAGTAACATCTCTTCGGGGCGGACGATGGAGCCCCAGCAAAGCCATTTGAAGATTTCGGGCCGGGCCAGAACGAAGGACGGGTTTTTCTCGATGGCTGCATACGAGGACCACCATGTAGTAGCATTCGGCGCGGCCGCCAGCGTGGACGATCTTTAAGGCGGACCCCGTGCCCCGGGATTTTGTTCTTATTTCTTTCGGGGGGGATTAAGGTTTTGTGACGGTGGTGGATTTGTTCTTCCGAAGAAGATTTTGTGTAGCATTTTTTGAGAGAGAATGGGAGGGAAGGCTTAAAATAACATTGTAGCACTCAACGGTGAGTACAAGGGAAAATAGGTGATTTTTCGTTATGTAATAATAATAAGCACAGACGGCGTATGATGTCGATAATTCTTATAAGCTTGTGTCTGATATAACGAGAAACTGCCTCGCTAATGGGATCTTGGCGGCAAGCAACAAGAGAAATACATAGTTTGAAGCTAATTGTAAAGAGGGATAAATATATTAGTACTCGGAAACCCCATTGATTATCGGATGGTATTCTAGTTGTTTCTTGCTTTCCAGAATACGTAAAAGAAACAAAATTATTCCAAATCTTGAGACTGACTGACTCATAATGTTTAAAAATCGATAGGGAGCAACACAGATAAGGAGGGTATGGGATTACTGATCAACAACCCAAACCAGCAGAAAACCCAAATGCCAATCACAAAGATGCAAAGATTATCACAGGAGAATAAGTGCAACTTTACAACAGTTCGAAAGAAGTTTTATTACTTTACAAGTAAGGCAATGGGAGGAAGTAGAAAGAACAATGGAGAATAGGGACCGAAACAGAAACGAGGACATGCCCGAAACCTCATGTCACGACTCTGCTATAAAACAAACCTCTCGACTTTCAAACCACCATAAGAAATTTACCATATACCCAAATCGAACTTCTTAACTACACTATAGAACAGCTATAGGGCATAACCAGTAAACCATAATCTGAAAAAAAAAAAAAAAAAACAAAGAAAGAAAGATAGATGATCAGCACGCTATCCCCACTTTTGAAATACTAGCTAGTAGTGATGTTTGTGCACATTACGATATACCCCAATTTGATTGGCCTTTTGCAAATTAATTTACACTAAGTTAAGCCAACCTCTTCTCGCGGCTTATTCTTCACATCAGATGTTCCTTACATATCAGTCGAATAGTCAAGAGCTTGGATTCAAACTGCCAAAAATTTAATAGGAAGAAAAAGGGTCTCAAGTCTTTCGTCAATAATTACCGGGCCAATTAATCTGTGCATGGTGTGGTTGCTGGTAAACTGTCGCATTTCCTCCTCCAATATCGGCAGGAATGGTAATAATGGTTTGAGATTGCTGTAAAAGAGGATGGTTGATATTTGCAGGCGTCATGGCTTGAGCAGGGTGGAGAAATCTGGTAAAAGTACCATGGCCCAGTTGAGTTGGCGTGAAAGCCAATTGAGCCGGGAAGATTGTATAATGAACTGGCTTGGACGGCAGGCATCTCTCTATTCGGTGTACCAACCCAACCACTTGAACCTAAGTTCTACACAGAAGAATACACTCATATCAGTACCCAGGAACAGGAAAGAATCAAGAACTGTGACCAAAGAGTCGGGCAAGGGTTGGCTGGACATGAAGATGAGTTCCATAACATTTTACCCATTGTTAGATTTAAGTATCCTTCATCTTGTAATAGTCAAAGCCCACCCAGTAACAAGTTGATACAGAAAGAAAAAAAAAAAAAAAAACAAAGAAACCTGTTGACCACTGGCATAGATATTGCTTTCCTTAACTTGAGATGCAGCATTATCCTCTTTAGATGCAGAAGTAATTGGAGCTGTGGCCGAACCATGTGGGTAGTTAGCCATGGGAAGTCCATAAGATCCATAGTTTACAGGCAACCCTGTGTGATTTGGGGCCACCGTGTTTGATCCTTGCTTGTACAGAGATGGTGAGTATTTTGCAATTGTCCCATTAGCAGTTTGATGCAAACTGCCAGGTTGAAGTTGCTGGGGAAATGCATTGCTCAAAAATGGATTAACTGTGGGGGCAAGGACATAATATGGCGAGAAATTGGGACCATATGGAATATAGTTATAATGGGGAAGAACAACGCCCGGTGGTTGTCTGAAGACGGGAAGAGGTTGCTGGACGGGATTTATCGAGCTCTGCATAACTCCAGCCGCTTGGGTTACCAATTGTGGTGGAGAAGCCGAGGATAGAATAAGAGGGAAACCAGCCTGAAACTGACAGTAGTCAGACAGTAAATAAATACGTTTCATTCAAAAGAGATTCATAAACAATCCTGGAAGCTGAAAAATTAATATAGAATAACTCAAGTTAAAGTAGAGAAAGTATAAGTATAAAGCCCAAACCTCCTGGGGAATCTGAGGAGCCTGTGAAGAGACTAGGGTGACACTGCCACTATTTTTCATAGAAGTTCTGCTGGTGTGAAAAGGAGAGTGACCATTGGCATCCGTTGCCGAACGATAAAATTGTGCATAATAGGTCGATGGATCAACAGACTGAGGCATCTGCATAGTATATTATTATCAAAAAACAGATATCAACGAGGTAATGAAACAAGGCATACCATGGAACAAAAACCAATACAGCAATGAGTAGATGGAATATATTATACTTATGCTGCAAAATTTACATGAGATATGGAATAGAAATGACAGGAAAACGTACAGAAAATGCTGGTTGACGAGGAGCATCACGGTCTTGAGAGTCCGAACTCAATGTAGGTGCAAACTGACTAGTTAGAGTTGATTGAACATGAGTTAAATTGTAATTTGAAGGAGCATGACTTGCAGGAAGTTGATGGGTTCCAGGAGCAACGTCTTTGGTATCAATGGAGCTAGAGGACAGGGCTTCCACCACACCAGATTTCAGACTTTCTTGGCCTTGGAGATGTGATTCAAGGGGTTCAGGATATTCTGCTTCAGTGTTATCTACAGGTACAGACTCGTTTAGATTGCTGTAAAACAAGCAAAACAAAGCACACTTCAGTATGGTAAGGCGAATCGCAAAAAGGTGAATCCAAGTAGGGAACGCAAGAAACCTAAGAAGGGAAAGGTGAATACAGGACAAACATAACTAATTTGCAAGGTTAAGTATGTCTGCACAGCACCTGTAGCATCATTTTATGTCATTAAATAAATTGAGCGGTTACAAGTTAATACAAGTGTTTCATAACTGACTGAATTAGCGAGTAGTGCAAAGAACGAGACACACCTCATCTGTGTCTCTGTCACACGCTCGTCTACATACTCTGAAGATCTCGATATAGGTAAACTTTCATCACTTCCAGGACCAACATGTTTGTTCAAATCCAATCCAAAGATAGAATCAAAACTTCCAAAACAAAGTCCAAGCTTTTCAACTTCTGGGACATGTAGGTGATCGGGAATAATCACATGTTTGGTTTCAGACCCAATCAATTTTTCCAACTGCTTCTGCAAATCCAAAGTAGCTTCTTTTGAAGAGACAGCACCAGGGCTTAGCATTTCAGACTGACTTCCAGTAGACACCAAGGGAACCTCAGATAGGGAAACTCTGGTTGCACTCTCGCCATTACTGATAATTACTGACTTCGGCTTCCACTCTTTGACAGGGCCGACTGTAAAGGAAAAGGTTAGAATATTTAAGATATTACCGGGATTAAAAATGTTCATTTGCGTACTTCATGTTCCCAGAATGTTCTTCTCAAGGCATCATAATAGCATCCAGACTAAATATAGGAGTGTTTCTTTGCCAATAACTATGCCAAGCTACGTACAAAAAAACTTTCAGATTTAAATAAATCTAACAAATCAGCAAGAAGATGCGAACCGGCAAACATTAGAAATGCAACCATCCATATGGTCTCTTAGGTAAAATGATAGTTCATGAGGTGATTTTAAAGTTATCCACTACCTAGATTAGGTACCGATAATACTGCAAACAAAGCAGCCAATTCTTATACTTAATCAACATCTTTTTCTGTTTCCTCAATCGAAAATTACCTTTTTGTGATCCAGTCACTCGTGATGGATTATTGCTGTTAGCTGATGGCCTAATAGCAGAAGAACTAGCTGCAGAAGATTTAGTTGGCAGAGTGTCTAACTGTTGGCTCTTTACAAGTGCTTGCATCTCATTTGGCACATTCTGCTCCATAACCGAGAACCCAACTTCAGGGGCAGCTATAAGACATTCACAAAAGGTGCAATGTCACAATCAAGTTTCTGTTATAGCAAATTAAAGATAAGATCAAGATATTCCACATGTAATTGGCATACCATCTCCAGCAGGTGATGGATTATTGCTGTTAGCTGACGACCTAATAGCAGAAGAACTAATTGCAGAAGATTTAGTTAACAGAGTGTCTAACTGTTGGCTCTGTACAAGTGCTTGCATCTCATTTGGCACACTCTGCTCCATAACTGAGAACCCAACTTCAGGGGCAGCTATAAGGCATTCACGAAACGTGCAATGTCACAATCAAGTTTCTGTCATAGCAAATTAATGATAAGATCAAGATATTCCACATGTCATTTGCATACCATCTCCAGCAGGTGATGGACTATTGCTGTTAGCTGATGGCCTAATAGCAGAATAACTAATTGCAGAAGATTTAGTTAACAGAGTGTCTAACTGTTGGCTCTTTACAAGTGCTTGCATCTCATTTGGCACATTCTGCTCCATAACTGAGAACCCAACTTCAGGGGCAGCTACAAGACATTCACGAAAGGTGCAATATCACAATCAAGTTTCTGTTATAGCAAATTAATGATAAGATCAAGATATTCCACATGTAATTGGCATACCATCTCCAGCAGAAGCTGATCTTTTCTTAGTAGACTTACCGGAAATCACTTCAACTGGAGCACAGGAGGATGATTCTCGAGGTGGCACCAGGACAGAGAGATAAGACGCATTAGATATTGCACTGTTTCCCAAAGTCATGACCTGCTGCTGGGCATCCTGGTTACCTCGAGGTTTGGAGCCCTTGATTGAATCTTTAGGGGCCGAAGCTGGGGGTAATCCCTCATACCTACTCATGCTGGCAATGGCATTAAAAGTTGAGTGATTCACACTTTCAGTGCCCCTTGATGAGATGGATTTTCTAACACCCTTCTCCAGGCCAATTTCTTTCGAAGAAGCCAAATCCGTCCTATCACCAGCATCTGAGGTAAAAGGAGCTTATGTCAGCTCAAGCTCCAGCTCACAAATCCATACTAGTATGCAGTAAGCACTAAATCATACACTTAGAGAGTAGAAATGATAGCAGAGTTAACCACAATTTTGGAAATACAATATGTAAACGATTAAAATTAACTTTCATACTGCCAATTTCACATTGGACAGATAAACTAGTACTTTCATCAAGTATAAGCTCGCTACTAGCAACTAGAAAGTTTAACGAGAAGAGTAGTTCCAGCAACCACTGTATTTACAACTTTACATACAATGAAAATGAACAATCAGAGTGTCATTTCAAACGGCACATCAAATGGAGTTGTTCTATCAAGCGTGATCTCACCATTAGACCTGTATTGTTGCGAATAGTTCACATGGCCTTCTCTATTTGCCCGGGCTTGTGTACCAGGTTTCCACTTCGTCTCAGACAGCTCCTTACTCTGATTCTGGAAATGCATGGACAAGGACGGTAATTAATCCCAGGGCTTAAGAAATTTGTAAGAACTTTGTAGAGCGAAAAACAGCAAGTGAAAGTGCAGCCAACTTAAATAACCTATGTTTCGGACGTTCTAAGTACGGGAATATACAAGCTATAGTATCAGTTTTCAAATGGCATTACCTCTTTCCTCCTATCACGTTTGCTTTTAACTTCATGGAACTTATCTGCAAAGGGGTAAAAAAAACTTTGACGGATTATTTAATAGAGAAATAAGAAATAAGGCTGTGAGGTGTCGGAGAACAAACATATCATTCCCAGCCGATATATTAGCTTCACATATCATTATACTTCAATTTGATAGATTACCAGCTGATATAAATGTACCAGAATCCAGATGATGCTAAATTTATTCCATAGATCACTTGTTATGAGGTGATTATGCTCATCTATAAGCAAAGGATCATCAAAAGAGAAGTAGCTTAAGAACATTTTGTTTATGCGACACTAGATATTTTAGAGTTAAGGCCCATTACACAAGGGCAACAGCAATACAGCCCCACTGTCATATTCTCCGAGTAAAGTTCGGGATCCAAACGGATGAAACTCAAGTAAATTGAACTTCTTAACATACTCAATAAACTAAGAGAAAAAGAACGCATAAAAAGCAACCCAAGCGCATATAACAGAATTACCGGTTTTCCAACGGTTTTGATACAACCGCAAAACCGATTAATGCTAGGTTGCCACATTACAACAACACTTCCAAACGAATAATAAAACATCATTTTTTCTGATCCTGAGAATCTACAAAAAACAATAGAAACAGTCCATTCCTCAATGAGATCCGTCCCACAGATCAAAGCCCAAACCGAAGATCAAACCCTACGGAAAACAAACAAATAAATCAATAATTAGAAAGAGGGAGGAGTATATAACCGAGAAGAAGAAGCCTATGCGCAGCTTCGTTGGGATCCATGGAACATTCCCTGAGCATTGCGTGAATCTCATCGTCAGAGTGATTCCAGCCAGTAATCTCCTGCATGTCCTCGATCATCTTCTTCACACCGCTCCTATTCCCACTTCCCTTAAGCTTAACACTGGTCATCTTCTTCTCCTTCAAAATTGATAACTTTTCTAATCGCAGCGGCATACAAACAACCACCTCCAACGTTACACTCGAGGTAATCTCAGTACAAAAATGGCGGGCGATTGATCACGGTGGATGATTCTGACAAGAATTAAACAAAAATTTTGTCTCTACTACTGATAATTGAATGATTACGCGAGGGAAAGCGATGAGGAGAGAAGCTATAGAATTTATGTTTTTTTTTTCGGGGGAAAATGAAGTAAAGGTAAGGAAGACTGAGTGAGGTCAGAGAAAAGGGTTTTTCTTGGAGAGAATGGCAAAAGTAGTAATCTTTTTAAATTATAAATGCAAATGTAGTTAACTTTTTACCAATGGTGCAAAACTAGACTAACTTTTTCACTTAGAATTACTATTATTTTTACTTTGACCACAAAACTATTTCAAATTATAATTCTATCTCATTACAATGTTTTTATTAATAATTATATATTTCACCCCAATTAATTATTTTCAATTAAAACATTTTAATTAAAATCTATGCTTTCCTAGGCTAGGTCTTGCTGACGTATCAAGCAGCTAATATCTAGAATCTTTGCATTTTATTAACGTTATTTTATTATAATTAAAAAGAAGAAAGAAGAATAAGAAAACCTATTCAAGCGACATTGCCGTAGTATTAAAAAAATATGGTCTTTCATAAAATATTCAAACAGCCACTATCTAACAATTATCAATTTCTATAAAGTTGGAGACCAAGTCTTTGAAGCTTTCGAAAGGACATTACTGACTTGGAAAGGTCAGGAAGGGTTCAATAATGTGTGGAATGATTGTGGATAAATTGGAGCGAAATATGGAGTGGAACTTACTAAAAATAGAAAGATTGGAGCTCAAGTAAAGACTGGTCATTTGGAGTGATTCACACTACCTACCAGCGGTCATATCCATCTTAATGGATGTTGAAGAGGTAGTAGATGTTGCCCAAGTCTTTCGTGAAGTTTGTTCCAAGTCGAAGACTATATAAAGACGACTTCACTTTCCCAAAAGATGACGACAATTCAATGAGAGAAATACGAGCGAACTTTGAGCGAGCTATCACGAGAGTTGTCTTTTTAGCCTAGTGTTTATTTGCAAAAGTCTTAGGACTTTGTAGTTTTGCAGAATCGTTTGATTCGTAGTTTAGTCTAGGCTTAATTTGTACTATCTTCGGGTAGTTGTTTTGTAATCCATCTTCGTAGTGGAATTTGCGCCTTGAGGCACGCAACAAGTTTTTATAACTTGTTGCACAATTTATATCTCATGTTTATCAGTTTGCATAACTAAGTAATCGATATATTCCGCTGTGCGATTGAGTGTTAGATCGAGTGTTGACCCGACTTTTCATCCAACATCAGTTTACTACTAAGTGTTTTTACATCCATATTGTACTGGGACCACTTCACCCCTAGTTCTTCTTATGTTTTTATAAGTAATAAAATAATGACACAAAGATAATGATATTCTATATAATGAAAAAGATTCTAACCGTTGCTTAGACGTTGCAAGGCCTAGTGAATCTTGTTTTTAATAAAAATGTTTTAATTGAAAATAATTAATTGGGTGAAATATATAATTATTAATAAAAACATTGCTTATTTGTAGTAATGAGAGAGTAGAATTATAATTTAAAATAGTTTTATGGTCAAAGTAAAACAAAATTAAAAAGTTGTCTAACTTTGCACCATTATTAAAAAGTTAACTAGAAAGGCAATTATAATTTAAAAAGATGACTATTTTTGCCATTCTCTCGTTTTTCTTGAATATAAATATTTCCTTGCTTTCTCCTTTTTTTTTTTCTTTTCTCTTTATGGAAAATGGAAAATTACATTTCGATTGCGAAGTCAATTTGTGGAACGTGTTTTCTTTAATTCATAGTAGTGAAACTAGCTATTTACCTATTAATGTGAATTGTCTTGATTATAGTGGTGATCCCACGTAACACAAAAAGGGAATTTCCATGTTTTGTACTAGCATGGGGGTATCATTTTGTTGATGACCGGTCACTCAAAATGAGTCATTATCAACCTCTATATCTTTTATATACTTAGATTTATAACCTTCATAGTTTGCCAGCACAATTCATAATATCTAGTGTGTGCAATAAATTAAAAATAAATTATTGGTAGATGGTTTAATAAGTAATATAGTAAAAATAGAATGAACTAGTCATTACGAGGGTAAGATACTGTTAATGAGTTTTCTTATATTTAGTAGTAATTAAAATAGAAAAAATATGATTGGCCAATTGGCAGATCAATTTACAGCTTTTATTTACCATACGCTAAAGGAGTATAGATTTACCACAAATATTAGAAAAAAAACCGTTATTATAATAAAGTTATTACTACTAGAAGAAAGTGGATCATTTTATTCTACTTTTTACTATTTCAGAAGCACAATCGAAAAACTAGTAAAAAAAAGGTTTATGTTGTTCTTTCTTAATATTAGTATTATTGGCACAATCAAAAGCATGTGATATAATATATAAATACATCATGTTAAATTTATTTTATATAAAATGTTTAATAGAAATTATAATATAAATATAATTATGTATTTTAATAATTACATAAAAAGTAAGAATTGATTTATCATAAAATTATCTATACTCTTTTATAAAGAAGTTAAGATGGATAAAATCTGTAAACTAGAATGCGCTAAATTACTAGTAGATCAGGGTGATGTGTGATTATAAAATGCCACTAGAATATGTCAACTTATTTACAATGTAGTTCATTAGTTATAATTTTATTAATCCACTATCTTATCACTTCCAAACATTTCATTATTGCATTTATTCCCTACACATTATCTTTTCCTTTTATATTTTTAAAATATATTTCACCTATTAAACATTAAAAATATACATCTAAAAATGATAATTATTTCAACTATAATTATATTTTAAGCACGCGCTAATGCCTGAGGAAAAACTACTGGTAAGTGGAACAGTAATCAAGTAAAATGTAATTAAAGGTAGTACGTGATTTTCTTTCAATTCCATTAATTAACTTTCTAATAAAACTTAATGGGAGACCAATTTGACGGTTTAGAGAAAATCTGACGCTTAATACAATAGTAGAGATGTCTTCTTTTTTTTTTTAATCAACAATCTGCTCTTATTTCTGTACACGATTGCACCTCGTCCCTATTTTCGTCTTCGTCCAATTTGCAAGGCAAGTTAATTTTGTGTGTCACTGAGAGAGTGTACATAACATATGCTAGTATATTTAATCATCGTATGAATGTGAATATCTAAAGTTATTCTATTTTTTTATATTATTAAATAAGTTATTTAAAAAATAAACTAATGATAAATCGTAACAAACTAAACTATTAAGGATAAATCGTAAACGTTATTTGACAGAGCAAAGAATAGTTTATATCCATCCATCACCCTTAATATAATAAAATAGAAAATTCATTTGAAATGTAATATGTAAAAAGAAACATGATTGTGGTATTTTCTTAAACATATTATAAATACCACTCAAACACGCAATTGGTAGGCGTTCGTGGGGGTCGATTTTTTACAGGGGCATTCTAGGGAGAGTTCGATTTTGTTTAATCGGTTATGGTCATACATGAATTTTGATACGATGGAAATTTTAACTTCAATTTCAAAAGTAATTTAGATTGTACATGAGAGAATTTCAATTATTTTCTTTTTAAAAAGTTAAAAAAACCAGGTAACGGTATTTACGTCTGACGGTTACCTAAATGCAGTGTTTAAAGTGCATTGCGATGTGTCGCGTTTTGATACCGATATTCCATAGCATAAAAAAGTATCGTAACGCATGAGCTTTTTGGGAAACCACTTTTAATGCAATATATATATATATATATAATCATGAACAAATAACTAATCTATCTGATATCATATTTAATTATAACATTAATACTATGAAATATTAAATATCACAAACAATTCAAAGACATAAATTACAAACCCTAATCAGTGTCATTAAATGATATTTGAACCCACGATAGTCACGAGTTCAATTCTTATGGTTATCTTGATGAGTGAATTTAAGAAATGTTCACTTGCCTCTGAGCATTAATCTCATCCTCAAAGATGTGGTATAAGTTAAGAGTCAATTGAGTGTGGTGATAGATTAAGTCATAAAAAGACGAAAAAATTACATATACGCTATACGAGCAACTCAGAGCGTTATTTACGCTATAACTCACGCTATTTGTGCTTTTAGTCAAACTAGTATTTGCGCTATTGAGTCCAAAATGCGACAAAAACGCTATTCTTTTTGCGTTTTAACACCACTAAATGCGATATAGCGTAATACGAAGTGCGCTATTTTTTGCTTTTTACATTATTGTCCAAACGTAAGAATATATCAAACGGATACCTTAACATAAAAATTTTCGCTTTTCGGTACAGAGGACAAAACGCACTATTGTTCGCTTTTTCAAATGTTTGGGGCATTTATGTGGATCGATTGTGCCGCCATCTCAACCCACCGAAGAATCGGGAGCTTCCCCTCAAGTATTCTATGGAGAAACCGACTTCTTCGAACGACTACTTCAGCCACGACAGCAGAGCAGAACACGGCTCCAAGATCTGTTCTTTGCAAGCGGATGTATTCCGTCTAAGTATTTGTTCGCACAAACTAATGGATGTGTAAAAGCTTCTTGACCGGTTAGCTTCTATGTGGATGCTTTGCCAAACCCACATCTACCTAAAACTCGATAAAGACTTACAAATATGGTGATATTTGCAATGAGAGAGCGACAAACAGATATTAATTGCATGTTCCAGACATTATCAGAAATATTATCTCTATTATCAATTTGGAGAGAGAAGGTTTTAAGTTTATTATTGAGAGTACAAGTTGTTCCATTTAAAAAATAATATATTTATATATTCAGCTTGTTTCACAAATTGTTATACACCATTACACCGCAAAGCCCAGTCCTTACAATTCAAGAAAATAAAAGAAAGTTAGTAGATCATACTCAATTACATTTTGGCATGCTAGACTGGGTCATATATCTTCTCAGCCGCCGTTGGTCAGCAGAAGATGTTACGGACATATCCCGATGGTGATCGAACACTCGTCTCGGGGCGTGCGCGAATACGCCATTTTCTCGTGGCTTTTGAAGGGCCGAATCATCTGCATCAACGTTCCGATTTCGGGTGGCACTTCGCACCTTGTCACCCAATTGCCCAATTGTTTGACAAATTGTTTATACACCATTACACCGCAAAGCCCAGTCCTTACAAATTCAACAAAATAAAAGAAAGTTATATGATCATATTACATTTTGGCATGCTAGACTGGGTCATATATCTTCTTAGCCTCCGTTAGTCAGCAGAAGATGTTACGGACATATCCAGATGGTGATCGAACACTCGTCTCGGGGCGAGCGCAAGTATGATATTTTCTCGTGGCTCTTGAAGGAGCGAATCATCTGCATCAACGGTCTGATTTCGGATGGCACTTCGCACCTTGTTGTCGCCCAATTGCCGAATTATTTGACAAATTGTTTATACACCATTACACCGCAAAGTCCAATCCTTAAACAAAATAAGAGAAAGTTATATGATCATACTTCACTTATATTTGACATGCTAGACTGGGTCATATATCTTCTCAATCGCCATTAGTCAGCAGAAGATGTTATGGACTTATCACAATGGTTATCGAACATTCATCTCTGGGTGAGCGCGAGTACGACATTTTCTCGCGGCTTTTGAAGGAGCGATTCATCTGCATCAACGGTCCGATTCGGATGGCACTTCGCACCTTGATGTCGCCCAGCTGCCCAATTGTTTGGCAAATTGTTTATATACCATTACACCGCAAAGTCCAGTCCTTACAATTCAACAAAATAAAAGTAAGTTAGATGATCATACTTCACTTACATTTTGGCATGCTAGACTGGGTCATATATCTTCTCAGCCATCGTTAGTCAGCAGAAAATCTTACGGACTTATCCCGATGGTGATCGAACACTCGTCTCGGGGCGATCGCAAGTACGATATTTTCTTGCGGCTTTTGAAGGAGCGAATCATCTGCGTCAACGATCCAATTCTGGATGGCACTTCACGCCTTGTTGTCGCCAATTGCTCTTTCTGGTTCGAAAACCCTTCGAAGCCGATCAACATGTATATCTATTCCCCCGGCAGTGCAGTTACTGCTGGTGCATACTCTATTCGTTCGATGATGACCTCTTATTCTGGGGATCGATGTTAATGGTGTTCGATTTGCCCAATTGGTTTCTGAATTTTGAGTTTATTGGTGTTATTGAGCGGTAAATGTGAGTTTGAGTCATGAGTTGGGATGTGGATAGGAGATGATATCTTTCTTCACTTTGAGATATGTGCGCCCCTGTCCGGACTCGAGAACGGATCCCTATAACAATTTCAAATATAATTATATTTTAAGCACTCTATATTGTCTACGGAAAAACTACTGGAAGTAGAATCAATTAGAAATTGAAATTAAAGATAATAGGTGGTTTTCTTTCAAATCTATTAATTAACATTTCTATTAAAACTTAATGACAGACCAATTTGCCGGTTTATAGAAAGTCTTGATGCGTAATATAATAGTATAGAAAGTCTTGACGCGTATAATAGGTGGTTTTTAAAAGTTCATTGCGCGATGTGTCGCATTTTGATACCGATATTGTGTAGTGTAAACAAACGTATGGTAGCGCATGAGCTTTTCGGGCGAACGACTTTTAATGCAAAATATATATACATCCTACGAACAAACAATTAATCAATTTGACATGAATTATAAAATAAGAAGTAATACTAGGAAATAACATCTAGATATTAATTGTCACAAAAAAAAAAACTCAAAGACATAGATTACAAACTCCAAATGTAACTATAATAAGTGTCATTAATTATATTTGAACCAACGATAGTCATGAGTTCAATTCTTATGGTTATCTTGATGAGTGAATTTGACAAATGTTCACTTGCATCTGAGCATCAATCTCACCCTCAAATTGTGGTGATGCAAGTTAATAGTCAATGTGGTGATAGCTTAAGTCAGGAAAAGGTAAATAAAATAAATAAAATATACGCTATATGAGAATTTCATAGCGTTATTTAGGCTTATTCATGCTATTTGCTCTTTTACTCTAACTATTTGCGCTATTGGGCGCACAAAGCGACAAAACGCTATTCTTTTTTCATTTTAACACCGCTGAAATGCGAATATAGCGTAATAAGAAACGCACTATTTATTGCCCAAACTTAAGAAATATTTCAAGTTGATATCTCAACATAAATTTTTTGCTTTTCGGTACTGAGGAGAAAACGCACTATTTTTTGCTTTTTTAAATGTTTGGGGCATTTGCATTGGTCGACTGCGCCGCCACCTTCCCACCGGCGAATCAGAAGCTTCTCCCTCCAGTATTCTATTGGAAATGACTTATTCGAACGACTGCTTCAGCCACAGCGGCGAAGCAGAACACGGCTCCAAGATTTATTCTTTGCAGGCGGATGTATTCCATACATGGACGTATTCCGTCAAAGTCTTTGTTCGCACGAACTAATGGATGTGTGCAAGCTTCTTGACCGGCTTAGCCTCTATGTGGATGCACTGCCAAACCCACATCTACCGAAAACTCGAGAAAGATATACGAATATGGTGATATTTGCAATGAAGAGCGACAATGCGATATTAATTCATTTAATATCGCTTTCGAGTACGTACGACGACGAGGATCACGATGCTCGCTTACATGGATGAATTACTAGGGTATGTTGAGGACTTCACAATTGGTCAATATTTGTCGATTCAGAGATTTGAATAAATTTCATGTGCTGGCATTTTGTGGTGTGAATTCATGTTTATTGGTCATTTGTTGAATCATTTTGTGTGGGCACGATGAATGAACATGTTGAAGATGGAATTTATTTTTTCTTTTTAATATTTTCTGAAAAACAATAAACGAATAAAAAAATACATATTGTTGAGTGATGGTGAAATGATGAAACAGAAATCCATATTATTTTTTACAGTGATACATATTGTTCTAATTTGGTAAACAATATAAGTCATAAAATTTATTTAGTTAGGTCGTTTTCTTTTTTACTTCTTGCTAGTGCCTTTTAATAACTTGTGGGAGGATTATATAATATTTGATCAAAATTAAAACTTTTGAAACTATATGATTGTTGAGACTCCAACGCCGATAGATTCATTTTCTGTCCTAGATTGGTGAGTTGTGTTGCGATCGGGTTGAAATGTCGATCTTCTTTGTGTAAACGTACCAAAATCGATAAAGATAAACATGTAAATTAGTGGATTTTATCGAGGTTCGACTTGGGGTTCAAGATTATGTCCTCGAGTCAAAACTAGCGTTTTATTTCCAACTAATAGCAGAGTTTGCAAGTCGATAACTTTCTCTCTCACCCTCGTGACAAATATCAAGCCCTAGTGCCCCTAGATGATCAATTAGGAAACAACTCAAGCTCCACGGCATCGGACATGGCTTCCACGACCATAGAAGTGAAATTTTCTTGATTCTTTAAAGAGAAGCATATTTTTAGTCCCCAATGTTTGAGGCATGGGTGTTTCTGGTCCCCATGTTCCGAAGTGCCACTTTTAGTCCCTAGTGTTATCAAGTTTGGACTGTTTTGGTCCCTCGATTAATTTAATCACTAATTTAGATAGAATTTAACATGTGAGAGCACATGATCCCATTTTACTCGATTAAAACCTCATAATGCATCTTCATTTCGACTTAACGCACATGAACATCATTATCCATCAAGGGAAGGATTGACAACCTTGAAAATGAGTTAAATGTGATACGTAATTATGTTCACATGCGTTTAGTTGAAGAAGACAATGAGTCATGAGGTGTTAAGTCAAGTTAAAAGAGATCATATGTGTTAAATTTCGCCTAAATTAGTGGTTACGTTAATTGGATGACCGAAACGGCCCAAAATCGGTAAGATTAGGGACTAAAAGTGGCACTTCGGGACATGTGGGACCGAAAACGCATATGTCCGAAACATTGAGGACTAAAATCATCATTCCCCAGAATCTTTACATTATGATAAGGTCCACATCCTCGTCCACCAGCCATAGACATCGAATAAACTTCCAACAGGCTTTAAATGGATTGCCTCTTCCACGGCTTCAGATCGGCACCTTCATTAGCCGTGGAGGTGTCGAGCTCATCAGCTCAACCTACTGCCGCATGCAGCCACAACCTTAGAGCCATGTGCTTCTAACTGTGGAACTCTTTTCCATGCATCGCTCGGTGTTACTATCATGCACATGTTTTAGCTATTCATGAAGCTAGTCGATAATATATTTGGTTGTGTTCGATAATTAAGCAACAAAGGAGTTACTATAAAAAAACAGTTACTTTCAACGATTTCATGTATATAATTTTTTTTAATCCTAGAGTATCCGGATAGGAGTAGATCTCCAGGGGCTAGGTAAACACGTCCCAAATTTACCCACACGATAGTCACGAGATACTCATGAAATTGTGGGACGTGGGATTCGATCCCATGACCCAACCTACAAATTCTTGAGGCCTCCTCCTTGACCACTAGACGAAGACCTCATTGGCGTATTGCATAATTAAATGAATGATACAAGGGATATAAAAGAAAATACTTCACCGAAAATTTTATTTACGCATGATTTAGAGAAAAATAGTGATACTGATGTACAACCCATGTGATCAAGTGAAATCTTGCAGATTTGTTGCACTCTCCCCAATACTTTTCAAAATATTTAGTTGTATCAAACATTTTGGAGCAAACCAATCCGCCGTTTATTGAAATGCTTATGTCTCTAATCTCGCCTAATCTATAGAGCAAACCACAAATTTGGAGCTTATACTATAACAAAGTTCCATGATTATCCGCCGTTTTAGTTCCTAATCTTCGCAAAATCGTTAAAGTTTTTATTGTTTAACCTGTTATTCGGGTAAAGAGAACAAACGGTAACGTTCAAGAACCAAAACGAAGCATTTAAAAGTTTGGACACCACGTAAATATTTCATTAATGACGTACATATGTCGTCGAATGAATATTTAAGCGTAGATACTCTCATGAGGGCCTTCATAAGTCTTATCAAATAAAAAGACATCAAGCTAATGATCTTTCAAGCGTTTTGAACTACACACTTCCCAACAAAAACGCCGATTCAAGAACACTAAAAAGAACCACAAAGATGCTTTTCGTAACCAACCTTTCGGTGCAATGTTTGTGCAGTTTAACTTACACGCCGAAGAAGATAGAGTTCATCATCAGAGCTCAACAATCTTCGGACGCTTTTTATTCTTCTTCTTCTTCTTCCTCATTGCCCGATTTGAAGAAGCTTTTTGCGAACCACTAAACCGTGGGCCCACTTTACCATCCTTTTTGTCTGAATATTTGTTACAATGGCCTTCATCTTCGTCGCTGGAATCGTCTTCATCGTCTTCGTCTTCAGAATCACTGTGTTTTCCCGCTGAATAAATCTTCAAAGGGTAACCAGCGATTGTTCGTTCAGCTGCCGAAACAGCTTCTGGGGTGTGAAGATCAGCAATTCCCATCATCAAATCCTAACGACAGACAAAAAAGACAGTAAGTTAAAAAATGAAGCTCTTAGGAAAAAAAAAAAGAGGAATGATGTAAGAACCGCAAGCCAAGCACCATTTCGATTACTTCAGATTCTTTCCCGCTTAGAACTTCGATATCGTAATTTTCAGGATTTTCCTGCAGCAGAGGAAGAGCAAATGGAAGTCAGGTAACTTTTAGGCTGAAAAAAAGCTAAGATAGAGATTTAGATGGAAACTCTCACCTTTGCATTTTCGAGAAGGTTTTTATTAGATTCTGACATTACACCTAAAAAGTCCTTCAGTTTCCCCAAAACTGCAAGCAAGAAAAACTATTCATAAGTCTGTCGAGAAAAAATGCATTTGCACCATCACAAAAGGCAACCATGGGGGCAGCTTCCATTTACGACATTTAATATACTCATCACAAGCATCATATCTTCTACGAATCATGGCACTACACCTACTTACAGTGACAAAAGGATTTCGCCAATGGAATTGATAGACAGTAGCTAGTCATTGAGCTCAAAACTGTTTGTCAAGGTTTAACAACAGAACCAAAGATGTTCCTAGTTGCTCTATCTTGGTCTTCTATCTACTAACATATTCTTCTTTAAACATGTGATAGACAAGTAAGAAACAGCACATCAAACAAACTAGACAAGAACACCGTAAAGCAACGCAGTAAAAGATTCCTATTCATAAATAAAAAGCTTGAAAACGTAGAAGTACGAAATACTTTGACTCTTGGGAAGAGGAAACATGGTGGGTTTCTCTGTAGGAGCTTCAGATTCAACAAAGACGCTGTCTTTCTTGCAAACAAAGAGCTTCGATTCTGGCCCAGAAAAATATCGCGGACTATATTACAACAATAGCCCAGAAAATAACTGCACCAATAAATTTCCAGTAGAAAAAAAAAAAAAAGGAAAGATGACCCAAAGTTGAATTAGATGAGACGGCGGCTGAACTTCTCTCCACCGCCAACAAGTCTTGGCAATTCTTCTGCTCCGCCATATTTCCTATTTCCTTGCCGCACTCTGTAGTGTGTTTATTACACTAAGTTTGTGCTAAGAATTTGGGCTTTCTATTGAGCCTTGAGGCTCTTCTCTTTGGGCCCAAAAGGGTTATGATATAAATTTGCCGGAAATTTCGGTTGCTAGGGTTTCATCATATTAACGCGGTGCATTTTCCTCTTCATCTTCCCCACTCTCTTCCTCGATCCTGAAAACTACAAGGCAGCTGTTACTTACGGTTCGAATTTATATCTAATTTCGGTATTGCTTTTGTCTGGTCCTTTTTCTTTTTTCAATGATCGGTCGATTTTTGGGTTTTGACATTGTCTTAATTGAGTGATTTTGTAATCGATATACATGCATTTATCACCTGACTAGCATGAAGGCCATTCTTGTTTGAATCCTTTGACAACTGCGAATTCCGTTGTCTGAATCGAGTACGGGTATGAAGTCGAATGAAATTCGGCTTGATTTAAGGGAATTGACTTGTCTGAATAGAGTATTGTAGTGAACGTGTGAATGAATTTTGGCTATTCTAGGTTGACTCATTGATCTTGACTATTCCATAGCCAGTTTCACCTTTCTTGGGAGATACAAGGTGCAAAAACCCAACTGACCTTGTAAAATTCCCATATACTACAAAGAACAAAACCCGAATTGGTGTAAAGCTATTGCTCGACCCTTGCTTCGTATTGGGCGACTCTTAATTTTTGTCAACTTTCGTCCCATTTCGATAATTGGGTTTGTGTGTGTGTGTGTTTTCAACTGTTCTATGCCTTTTTAAAGGCCTTTTTGAGCAATGTGTGCATCCCTAGCTAGCTAAATTCATTTATGGGCAATTTCTGCATTATTGTTAGGTTTTTTTTTCTGCAGAATGGAATCCCAAATCAAGCACGCTATAGTTGTGAAGGTGATTGGGAGGACGGGTTCTCGGGGACAGGTGACTCAGGTTAGGGTTAAGTTCATGGACGATCAGAACCGTTTCATCATGAGGAATGTCAAGGGACCCGTTAGGGAGGGAGACATACTCACACTTCTCGAGTCTGAAAGAGAAGCTAGGAGGTTGAGGTGAGCTTCGTTCTTTTATTATTGATCGTCCCAAAATCGTTTGCATTCTTATGAACTGTTTTTCTAGTTTGTTTCAAGACAATGTGGGTCATTTTGCTGCTTAATTTCTGCGATTTGTTAATGTCTTGTTGATCTTGAGGTTTGATCGTATTGTCATATTTTCTTGTTATGTTTCTTATGTTATATGTGACTCGATAATCTATAATCTTATCTATTCTATTTTTTAAGGTGATGGGTGGCTATAAAGTGCATCTTGCTTAGGGTTGTCAACGGGCGGGGGCGGGGGATCTAATCCCCGTCCACGCGAGGCAAAGGGGAACGAAATCGTCCCCATCCCCGCGGGGATCCCCGCCCGTCACTATTTTTTTTAAAATCTAATTTTGTTTATTTAAACTATATATTAATATTATTTATCTTATTTAAACTATATTGTAATCATTTATTTTATTTTAATATTATTTAAAGTATATTTTAATATCATTATCGTATAATAATATTAATTGAATATATTTATCTTATAATAATATTAATTGAATATAATAAATATTATGTTAATTATTGGGGAACGTAGCGAGGATATCCACGGGGAAAAATATTCCCCCGTCCCCGCCTCGCGGGTAGGTAGAATAGTGGGGATTCTCGTCCTATTCGGGGCGGATCCTTGCTGGGACGGGGAATTTCCGCTCCATTGACAATCCTAATTTTAATCATATTTATATTATTTTAATATTATGCAAAGTATATTTTAATATTATTTATCTTATAATTATATTAATTGAATGTAATAAAAATATTACTTTAATTATCGGGTACGGGGCGGGAATATTCTAGGGGAAAGATATTCCCCCGTCCCCTGATCAAAGGGGTAGAATAGCGGGGATTTCCCGTCCTATTCGGGGCGGGTCTCCGCAAGGACGGGGAATTCTCACTCCATTGAGAACCAAATGCATTTGAGTGAGTACTAGTAAAGAGCGCATGTGGATAAAAATTGTCAAACTGGTTTCTCAATTTGATATGTTTAACTACAATTTTGATCTTTAATTGTATTACTATTTTAATCTTAATTGCAGAATTATAATTTTACTCCTAATATATTAATTTATTACAAGTTTATTCTTAAGCTAAAATTTTATTTTTATAACTCATCTAATAATATGAAATTTCTGAAATATGAAATAAGTTTATATATTTGCACACTGGTTGGGGTTGAGTGTGAGAGTGACATACCATATTAGCCTCCGTTTTGATCTTACAACTCTTGAGTGATAGAGTTGTCGGGACAATTATGATCTATTGCTTGTTTGTAGTTACGTTTTGTCAACTCGATGGCCGATAATGTCCTTGATATAAGACAAATTGGAAATACGAGTCGTCGTTGAGATTATCATCACTGCTTTAACCCTAAATGAAAATTAAAATGTCAAATGCTGGACGTACAAAAAGAATATACAAAATAAATTAAAGCCTTAAAGTCGTCCAAGGCCCATTTAATGACCAGCTATTTCAACATCTTCCCAACTTCGAAAAAAGGACTTCAAACAACTTACACCTCTTTGGAAAAAAAAAAAACTTACACCTCTGCTTAGACCATCTCCAACCGAGAAACGCATTCTCAAACCCAAACGCATTCTTAAACTCAAAATGCAGTAATTCATCTCCAACCTTTCAACTCATTCTCAAACTCAAATGACTATTTTGTAATATCACTTCCACACTAATTTTATAAATTTCAATACGACCCGTGTATTTAAACGTATGCATATTATGATTAGATTCCATCATTCCCAAACATTATATTCCGGCTAAGAATATGCCATGATTCTTCGATAATGTTTGTTAAAAGCGTGTTTCTCTAGTTTTTTGTAACAGTGATTAAATGCTTGAATTAGGGCTGGGAAAAAATACCGAAATACCGAAATACCGTCCTTATCGTATCGAATCGTATCGAAAATATCGAAAATTTTGGTATACCGAAGTTTTTGGTAAGGTATGATACCGTACCGAAAATTTTCGGTACGGTAATGGTATGAAAATTTTAAAAATAAGGTATACCGATTATACCGAAATACCGAAATACTAAAATTTTTTAATATATTTTATATATATATACACACACCTATATATATTATATTATTTCAAAAATATAAAATGAAATTAAGGATCTTCTCAAACTTATTTAGCCATAAATTATTAACTTATACACAACTTTCTAATATTAGGCCCACCATACTTTACTTATGTAACTCAAGTAACGTTTAATTTTTGCCTTTTTTAATGATTTTGAAAGCGTGAGATGCAATGCAATTACTTTTTGTTAATCTTCACTAATTTTTTAAATATAGCCGCTTCGTTCTAATTAATCTGTATATAAAGTTGTATTTTGTGGTTATGTAAAGTTTTTGTCTTACTAAGACTGGCTAAAATATGTAAATTATTTAAGGTTAAAAATCTTTTTATTTTGAAAATTTTGGTATTAATAATCTATCTTATTGGGGCCTAAGGAGCTTGAATTGATTAAAAATTTCAACACATCGAATTAACGAGTTACGAGACATGCATGGTAAAAAACCCTCCGTGTGAATGGTATATAAGGTATGATACCGATACCATACCGAAATTTCGGTATGATACCGTATCGAAATTTAAGGTATACCAAAATTTTGGTATGGTATTGGTATGATTTTTTTGGATACCGAAATTTCGGTACGGTATACGGTATCACAGTTTGGTACGGTATACCGTACCGAACCACCCTAGCTTGAATATAGTCAATACGAAATTTTGAGAATATTAATATTTTTAATATTGGCTCGAAATTCAAATCCGGTATGCTGCTTTCAAGCTATAGTATGATGCCGTGAAGATTAAGAAATGTTGATGTGATGTAATCAAAACTTACGTAACCCAAAATGAGGAAATTTGATTATTTTAGTGAAATCTATAACATGATTAGACGCCACCACTATGCTTGCTTTGCATATAATATTATGCTCTTTTTCTGATTGTCACCGTCTTGTCATTAGAATTAGTCTGTCTTTTTTCTGACAAAGAGAGAAAATGAAATCAATCACCGCGTCTTTGAAAACCCAAACAAAAAACGAGCTTTTTGCAATTTTAAATATCAGAGGCAAATGTGAAACGCAAATGCCAGTTTGAACGCATAGATGCAATTAAATGAAGAGAGAACGTATGAAACCCATTTTGGGTTGGGTTTGGGATTCGATTGGAGTAATTTTACCCCATAATTTGGGTTTTAGCGTATGGTTGGAGATGCTCTTATGCCACATCTATTCCATTTTATTCACGGGTGTTATATTGACACTAATCAGTTAATTTCATAAAATAAATTTAAAAACCACCAGTGATTTTTTAATTATGATTTGTAATTGATTACCAATTTTAGTGTTAAATTTTTGTATACATAATACGTTTAAATTATACTTTTAATTAACAATTTTACATTAAAATAAATTTAATAAGTTTATATATTATAGAATACGTATTTGAGTGTGCAAAGAGTACTAGTTTTTATTATTACAATGCAACACAGATTGAATTGTCTTAATTTCTCGCTTCATTGGCAAGCACATATATGATATTTTTATCCATTTTTTTTAACAACTCGAGGTTATCAACACGTAAGTAGGTTTATATTGTGTGTATCTATCTTCTATATGTAACTTACCACTGATTTACCCACAAAATTACGATCAGCGTTTTTCAAAATTATGAGGTATATATTGGACCCCACTGAAATTTTTTAATAGTACTAATTGGGGACATCTTTTAAGTTTGGAGTAAAATTGAACACAAATTACATTATAGGGGGCCCGGTGAAATTTTTCAGAAATATATGGTATGGGGTCAAATTAGATTGGGATACCACAAGAACTGTCGACCCGAACCGGTGGCATGACAGCCGTACTGCTTCTTCTTGACAAGCGCAAGGCTGACAATCTCAACTCAAATAACATCAAAGGAAACGAAATGAAGCTCAACAAAAGATATATTTGCATATCAGAGGAGGTTTACAACGTCTATACAACATCGAATATCGATCAACGACGTTAATAAAATATACAAACCAAAATCTCCTTCCAAAAATATAAGCGCCAATGGATCCTTCAACAAACCAAAATAAGGTATCGCGTAGGATAAGAGCAGAGCGGAAAAGATGATCAAACGATGGCAAACCTCCAGTCAAGATGATATCAACCTAGAAGAGAAAGATGTATATACGGAGTGAGCAAACCAATAGCTCAATGAG
The DNA here is from genome assembly GCA_027422505.1 of Craterostigma plantagineum. Lineage (NCBI taxonomy): Eukaryota > Viridiplantae > Streptophyta > Magnoliopsida > Lamiales > Linderniaceae > Craterostigma > Craterostigma plantagineum. Next base: position 73,795 of record JAPQWV010001238.1, read on the forward strand.
AAGATAATACAGACACATCTTACCTTCACGGAAGGCGTGTCCTCAACGATTAACACCAACTTAATAATCAACCATCAACGAAAATAATCACTTATTTCGAAATATTCAACAATCAAGTCACCACACAACACGAGCACCTTTATTTTATTTTTTATATTTTTTCTTAGTTTTTTATTCTTGTTAGTTTTTTCTTTAGTTCTCTGCCATTCTTGTTTTTTTAACCAAATAATACAACTAAATTCATTATAAATATAAATTAAACAATTAGGTTTCATTATTTATATTTCATTCTCTTTCCATCTTTTCTACTTCCAATTATCTTTTTATGATGCACTCACAATACAAAATCTAGTTAAAATCAATTTGTAATTATGGACCTTACTGTAGTATTACTCGACGAATAAAAAAACAAAGTATCAAATAAAAAGGCTATATGCAATAAGCGGTATTTTCTCCATTATTTTCATTATAGCATATTATTATTGTTTAATATTAATAATATGCTACGCAATATCTATATCATGTTTATCATTTTCGAGCTTCGTAAAGGTTATATTGATATTTTTGTGTGTTAATTGTACGAAATTTACGACTTGTTAATGAAAAATCACTTTCGGTGCTAAATTTTTCAAAAAGAAAGGGTAAATAGCATAAAATCCACTTGTGGTTTACTTGAAATGCATGTTACTGCCTTGTACTTTATAAACGACGTGAAATTTACTTGTGGTTTCAGAAACTCGGCACGATTCACCCCGGACAGCATATCTACCCGCGATTGCCGCAAACGCGCTTCTACCCGTGACTGGGTAGTAGTTAAATGACCAAAATAACCCTAAACCCATCGTTATAACATACCAAAATCATCAGAATTTTTTTTTTGTTCAGCTCAACATCGGAGGATTTTAGATCTCATACGGTATTTCGTCGGACGATTTGCAAAGTTGGGTCTTCAGAGCAGTCGGCATTAATTGTGAGTTTGCTTTGTCATGGGTGTTTGTCAAACCATCTTCTAGTTTCCTGCATTCTAATTGATTTTCATTGTTTTTCGTTGGTTATTTTGCGGATTTGATTTTTCATGGGTTAGTCTGTTGAAGCTTCGCATTAGCATATGAAATGTAATTAAGCAGCTGCGTTCGTTCTTGTTTATGCATTTTGATAGAGGTCATATAGCAGCATGTCTTCTGCATCGACTAACATTGCGAAAATGGAGTTGAGGTACAAAAATCACTTGTGCAAATGTGGAAGAATTGCATCCATCAAAGTTGTTGGTCCTGCAAAAGACTCCAAAGGGAAACTGTTTTGTAGTTGTCCGGCTGGGTATTGTGATTTTTTCATGTGGTTGCGTCCATAAACTGTAACATTGGGGAAGATATCTCGGACAATGATTATGTGTTTGCGTCCCGTAAATCATGTGACAATGCAGAGCAGATAGGCGACCTAATTGATACATGCGACAAGTTGGAGCTACGAGTTGCAGCGCTGCAAAACAATGCCAAAGTGTTGAACTATAGCCTTGTTTTGATTGTGATCTTTCTATTTGTCCTGCTTTTGAAGTAGAAGTAGAACATGTGTTTGTGATGTTTGCTCAAGTGCTTCGCACCTCGTCTGTATTTTGAATGCCACAAGAACAATGTTTATTGAACATGTATTTTGAATGTCAGCACTTGTTGTTTTCATCTTCTTTGATCAAGTGTACATCGAGCAAAATATGATCAAGTCTACAGCAAACAGACCAAAATGTGATCAATCAAGTCTACAGCAAATAGACCAAAATGTGATCAATCAAGCCTACATAAAATAGACCTCAGACCAAAATATGATCAATGCAGTCTACAGAAAACAGAACCAAATCAGACCAAAATATGATCAATGCAGCTACAGAAAACAGAACCAAAGCAGACCAAACTATCAATCCCAAAACAGATAATAACATGCGAAACTTGTTTCAAAACAGAAAACAGAACCAAAGCAGAGCAAATCAAATGCAGCATTCTAGTCAGTTCAACTTTCCCTTGTCTTTTGGAGGTAGAGCAGTTTTAGTTCTTGGCTTCTATGCCACTTGAACATCTCTCAGCAAACTTGAAGCTGTAGGCTTGCACAACCTCTTCAAGGCCTTACTACATTCAGCATTCAAGTCCTTAACTTTTCTTTTTGGGAACTTCTGCTTTCTTGTTGTGTTTGCATTACAGCTAGAATTCTGTACACATTGGGAATTATGGTTAGGACTTCTTATGTAAACTTTTATAGGTAGTCACATATATTACCTGTGTTGGGATTTCTGGAGCACCTTCAGGAACAGTTGGTGCAGTTTCTTGTGGAGCAGATGGTGCACTTGGCTGTGGAGCAGATGGTGCAATTGGCTGTGGACCAGATGGTGCACTTGGCTAGATTGGTTGCAGCTGCATCACCTACATCTCTCAGCAGCAAATGTAAAAACCACTCCCAAGTATCACCTTTTTCTATTTCAACAAATACCCAAGCCAATGGATAAATGTTGTTATTCCCATCTATTGCCACAACACTTAATAACTGTCCTTTGTACATTCCTTTAAGAAAGCATCCATCCAAACCAATCATTGGTCTACATTCATCTTTAAACCCATTAACCAGAGGCCTCAAACCATAGTAGAATCTTTTAAGAACTGGTGGATTCTCCTCCCTATTCACATGTAGAGTACAAGAACTCCCAGTATTATACTTAACCACTGTTGCACAATAGTCATAAAGTCTTGTATACTGCACCTTGATATCTCCTCTCAGCAACTGCAGTGCATACTTCTTTGCCCTATACACTTTGAAGGTGCTAACATCAACATTCACATCCCTCCTAATTTTCCTCTTTAGTGACTGTAGATCCTCATTGGGGTTGTCTCGTACATAATCTATAATTCTTTCCAAGGTACCTGTAATTAGCTTGAGAATTGGCAGTGTGATGTGCACAATTATGAGCCCCATGGTGTGCTTTGACCTGCCATTCAGAGCTGCCCATCACAGGTGAAGCATGCAACTTCCATTCACATCCATATTTGCAAACTGCTGTCACCCTTTTCCTCTCATTTTTCACCAATCTCAAGTCTAACCCTCTTTTGACTGTCCAATCTCGCAAAGCTGCCTTAAAAGTTTGTCTATTTGGAAATCTCAAACCAACAGGAAGATCACAGTCAGCCATGTTCATTTTCTCATCCCATTCAGGGTGATTTGGAGCACCATCTTCACCAGATTCTGCCCTTTCCAGCTCATCATAAGATTGTTCATTAATGTCTGATTCACTTTCCTCTAGGCTTTCCTCAAATACAAAATCTTCATCTTCAGAATCGGTTGCACTTGATAATAAACCCTCATTAGCATCATCATTACCTCCCCTAATGTCTGCCTCTTCAAAAAAATCATCGGCTTCATTGTCACCTTGCTCACTGCCCTCATTCTCACATTGGACATCCTCTTTAGCTTGCTCACTGGCCTCATTCTCACATTGGACATCCTCTCCAGCTTGGTCACTGGCCTCGTTCTCACATTGGACACCCTCTTCAACTTGCTCACTGGCCTCATTCTCACATTGGACATCCTCTTCAGCTTGCTCACTGGCCCCATTCTCGCATTGGACTTCATCTTCCTCACTTATCTCATTCTCAAATTGAACAGGCTCTTCAGCTTCCTCACTGATCTCATCCTCACACTGCCCACCCTCTTGAACCTCCTCATTAGCAAATCCAGATACACCCTCACCCGTAGGATAAGTAAGCAAAGCCACATCTGATAATCTACGACCACTATTGTCCACAGCCGCAACAAAACTTCCAACCTCTTCAACAAAGATGTGAATGACCTTCTCATTCCTATTTTCAAAGATAAATTCCCTTATGTCATTGTCATCGCTTAGCACCCTAAGACCAGTGTCCATACCGTGACCTGGTAAGCAATAATAAAACTTCACTATGCTGCTTTTCCCCCTGCGTACGAGTAGAATCCGTACAAAGTGCCCATAAATAGCCTATCCTTATCGACACCTCTAAATAGCACTTTCATTCCCCCAAAATACCTCATTGATGGAAGCCATTCGATCATGCCGTCGACCCATAAGTAGATGTTGCAATAGGGATCCGCCATTTTCGGGTGATGCCTGAGAGTCTTCAGCAAATGCCTTAGCGATTAGGGTTTGTGGCGTACCAAGATCTGACAGCAGTAGAAACACGTCTTGATGATTAGGGTCTAATTTTGGAGGGAATCTGAGTAATCAAATTAGTATGGAAGCGGGTTTGTGACGGGAATCTGTTTTCTATGTTGCCGTATACATTAAGATTTCACTAAGTGTTATTACGAGGGGTATAATAGGAATTTTTATTTTATCTGCCCGTAAGATCGTAATTGACCAGACAGGGAGCGTGTGCATGATTAAACAAACCTCGAGGGGATTTTAGCATATTTTAAAATCATGGGGGTTTTGTGCTTAGTTTTCAAACCACAAGTGGTTTTTATGCTATTTACCCAAAAGAAAAGATACCAAATGAAAGTGTAAAATCAACGACCTCATTAGAGCATCTCCAACCGAACTGGAAAACCAAAAAATATTCATAAATTTATTCCAACTGATACCAAAACCCAAACTCAAAATGGGATTTTTAGTTTCTCTCACATAAAAAAAACGCATGTTTGCGGTTGGAGCGGTTTGTATGCGATGGTACTTTTCAATTTACACTGAAGTCCCGGATTTTCCCAATTTGTCAGAAAAAGCAGATGGATGACAGATGAAGGACTGTTAGAAACAGGTTGACATATCAGCAAAAGCAATCGAACTACATAAATATCATTAAAAAGTATGATAGTATAAGCAAATGTATGGCTGACAGATTTTGATGTGACTGAAAATATTTATTTATTTTCCTTCCATAACTAGATGCTGTAGTCAATTAGCTGTAGCTTTTTCTTTTTGTTCTTTTTTTTTTGAATTTTATTTTCATTATTCATAAATATTACTGTATATATAGTAAAAATCTTTTTGTGAACAAAATTATGTTATGTCTCGATGTTTTTATATGTATAAATATTTATTATTAATCTTATTATTTTTTCGATTAAATCTAAAATAATATTTGTAGTCTAATTTATTAATATATAAAATTATAAAATATGTGGGTAGTATTGAAATTTATAATATTTGGTGTGGAGTTAAAATTACAAAATAGTCTTTTGAGTTTGAGAATGAGTTGAACGGTTGGAGAAGAATTACTGCATTTTGAGTTTGAGTATGCGTTTGAGTTGGAGAATGCGTTTCTTGGTTAGAGATGGTCTTACTAACGCCATATGAGGCCCCCCTGATCAGAAGATTCTGGATCCGCCCTTGACCAATATCACAGCTCGTAAGCCACAAGTAGTTCAATGATACCAATGACACACGTAATGTCATATACAAAGTCACGAGTAATCGTAACAATCCCCAAAACAACCATGTTTGTCGACCTAATGGCTAAACATGATGTTTGTCAACCTAAACACGATCACTAATCTTTAGGTCTGCCCAAAATACTTAAACCTCATCATAAGGTATGTATCGAATTGTTAGGGGATTCGTTGCAGCCGGAGCAAAGCAATAAACTCGAAAACAGTTCAAAGTGTAGGGAAATCCCGAATTTACAGCTGAAACTTTGGTAATTCATAACTAATTGTGGAAATATGGATTGATATGATTTCAGCGGATATGGAAAGCCTAAGAAGTTAGTTTTCCATAAAAATTGATTTCATGACAATACGATCAGTATAAGTATACCAAATTGGAGAACAGTGAGGCAGCGACAGAAATTTTCCTGTTTTGCAGCTGAATGTTCAACAATTCATAAAAAATTGTACATGTATCGGATTGAGCTGACTTCTACAGCTGAGAAAAGATAAAGATCTTAGCTTTCAATAGAAATCAGATTCGTAACGATCAGAGCACAATAACTAGATCAAATTCGCAAATAACTGCAACTACACACAACAGAAATTCTTGAACAGATGGAAACAATTAAAAAAGAGTTCTTATGCAAATTTTCAGGCACCAATCTTACCTGAATAAGACCTAAGCTGAATTAGGACTGTGGAATTTCTTCCCTGCTCTCTTTTCCCTCTTCTCAACGTTATTTAGTATCTAGGTCGTTCTAAAAGATAAGTATCATATAAATAGAGTGGGCTTTGGGCTTAAAATTTATTTTAATGGGCTCAAGGCTATTTGGGTGTCATAAAGTATCCCCCCTTCAAAGAGTTCCGTCCCCAAAACTTAACATACCTAATAGATCGAAGAGGTGTGGATATTGACAGTCCATAAGTGCCTCAGAATCCCATGTTTCTTCTTCCAGTTTGTCACTTCGCCAAGAATTTTCGCCATAGGAACGGACTTGCTACGAAGTTTCTTCTCTTGCCCATCCAAGATTTGAATCGGTTGAACTTCGTATGAAAGGTTTTTTTTAGTTCGAGAGGAGGAGATTCAAGTATTGAGAAAGGTCTGGCTCGTACTTTCGAAGCATAGACACTTGGAAGACGTTATGGATTTGTGACAATTCGGATGGTAGCTCGAGTCTATAAGCAACCCTGTCAATTCGCTCGATAATGGAAAAAAGGGCCGATAAAATGGGGGCAAGCTTTCCACGGTGATGAAAAACGTAAGACGCCTTCCACGGAGAAATCTGTAGAAATACCATGTCACCCACATTTCCAGCTCACGCCTTCGATTATCTGCGTAGCTTTTTTGTCGATCCTGAGCTATTTTATGCCTCTCTCGAATGAGCTGTACTTTTTCAGTCACGTCCTCGATGAATTCTACTTGTTTCGATTTTCCTCTCGCCAATTTCATTCCAAAATAGCGGTGTTCGACACTTTCGGCCATCGAGAGCTTCATAGGGTGGCATTATATACTTGAATGAAAGCTATTGTTGTAGGCGAACTCCATCAATGCTACATATCTGTCCCAGCTGTCGCTGCGATTCAAAACCACCGCACGTGACATATCTTCCAAAGTTTGGATCGTGCACTCCTACTGCCCATCGGTCTGAGGGTGCTACGCGATACTGAACAATAATTTTGTACCTAAGGCGATTTGGAGACTGGGCCAGAAGCGTGAAGTGAAACGGGGGTCTCGATCGGATATAATGGACACTGGTATGCCATGTAGTCTTACGACTTCATCAACATATTTTTTCGCTAGTTTCTCCAGACTATCTTTGGTACGAACGGAAGAAAATGAGATGATTTCGTTAAGCGATCGACAATAACCCACACGGAGTCATTCCACTTCTGGGTTTCGAGGCAGACCGATACGAAATCCATAGTGATAGTTTCCCATTTCCATTCGGGAATAGGTAGAGGCTGAAGCCTTTCAGATGGTTTCTGATGTTTGGCTTTAATTTGTTGACATGACAAACATTTCGATACAAACTCTGCAATGTCGCGTTTCATACCTGGCCACCAATAATAATCACGTAAAGTTCGATACATCTTCGTGCTTCCAGGGTGCATAGCGTAGGGGAAGAATATGCTTCTTGAGAATTGCTCTTCGAAGGTCAGCGGCTAACAGTACACATACACGGTTTCGGAATGTGAGAAGCCCATCGTCTCGAACTTTGAAGTCATTCACGTGATCTCCTTTTTTCTTCGCAACATTTTGTAAGTAGGTATCTTGTGATACTTTATACCACCCAAATAGTTTTGAGGCCATTAAAACAAATTTTCAGCCCAGAGCCCACTCTATTTATATGATACTTATCTTTTAGAAAGACCTAAATACTAAGTAACGTTGAGAATAGAGAAAAGAGAGCAGGGGAGAAATTCCACAGTCCTAATTCAGCTTAGGTCTTATTCAGGTAATATTGGTGCATGAAAATTTGCATAAGAACTCACTTTCAATTGTTTCCATCTGTTCAAAATTTCCGTTGTGTGTAGTTGCAGTTATTTGCGAATTTGATCTAGTTATTGTGCTCCGATCATTACGAATCTGATTTTTATTGAAAGCTAAGATCTTTATCTTTTCTCAGCCCCAGAAATCAGCTCAATCTGATACCTGTACAATTTCTTATGAATTGTTGAACATTCAGCTAATAGGAAAATTTCTATTGCGCTGCCTATGTGTTCTCCAATTTTGATATACTTATACCGATCGTATTGTCATGAAATCAATTTCTATGGAAAGCTAACTTCTTGGGCTTTCCATAGCCACTGGAATCAAATGATTTCAATCCGATATTTCCACAATTAGTTATGCATTTCCAAAGTTTCAGCTGTAAATTCGGGATTTTTCCTACACTTTGAACTGTTTTCGAGTTTATTGCTTTGTTCCCGCTGCAACGAATCCTCTAGAAATTTGATACATACGTTATGATGTGGTTTAAGTATTTTTGGGCAGACCTAAAGATTAGTGCTCGTGTTTAGGTTGACAAGCATCGTGTTTAAGCCATTATGTCTCTTTTAGGCGAAGGAAAAGCGACAAGAGATACGCGGGCAGCCGGTGACGCTTCGGAAGATTAGTATTCACCGGTGAGTTGATAATACGGGGACATCTTTCCTTTGTGGGAAGTGTGGACTCGCGGTGTCTCATCTTTTATTATGCCACATGAAAGTTTATTTATGATGTGATAGTAAGCATTGTCGGCTATAAGTTATGTGTTATATTATGTGAGAAAAAGCATTGTCGGTTATAGGACTCCATGAGATACTTACTTGCATGATGTGACTTTGTCGACAAACGTGGTTGCTTTGGGATTGTTACGATTACTCGTTACTTTGTATATGCATTAACTGTCTCATTGGTATCATCGAACTATTTGTGGCTTACGAGCTGTGATATTGGTTATTCCTTTGATGTTGCATACTCGGTACCGAGACATTAGTAGCCCGAACCCGCCATGATTCGGGTGAGTCAGAGTGGCTCGTTGATATTAATAGCCCGCCACGATTCGGGTGAGTGAGAGTGACATTAGTAGCATGTGCTTTGGCAAACCCGGGTGAGGGTGTCTTGACGATTGCAGCTATCCATTGCCATTATTATTGGAAGGTGATCATCGAGATTTGATTCGGCCAACGTCATCGATGTGTGAGACATGCATGATATACATTTTTTATAGGACAATTTATTGGCATTTGATCTAGAGTACGGTGACAGTCATCTGACTCTCGACTGAGAGTTCAGTTCGAGATATGTTATGGCTACCCACGCGTCGTTTATGTGATAACGACGTGGATTGTCATTACGTGTTCATGTTGTGTGGTGACTTGATTGTTGAATAGATTTATGTCGAAATAAGTGATTATTTTCTTCGATGGTTGATTATTGTGTTGGTGTTAATCGTTGAGGACACGCCTTCCGTGAGGGTAAGGTGTGTCTGTATTATCTTCTCACTGAGCTAGTGATTTGCTCACTCCGTATCTTTCTCTTCTAGGTTGATATCATTTTGACAGGAGGTTTGCCATCGTTTGATCATCTTTTCCGCTTTGTTCTTATCCTACATTGTACCTTATTTTGGATGTCGAAGGATCCATAGGCGCTTATATTTTTGGAAGGAGATTTTGGTTTGTATATTTCGTTTTTCGTTGATCGATATTCGATGTTGTATAGACGTTGTAAACCTCCTCTGATATGCAAATATATCTTTTGTTGAGCTTCATTTCGTTTCCGGGAAAGTTTTCTGCCTCCGCCACTATATGATGGTAATAATTTTTCGATGAGAAAAAAATCTGATTGAAGAAACAATTAGAGAAGAGAAACCCTAACATGATTCAAGTTTATGCATGGTTACTTTTTGGAAATTCGTCGCGCCGGGAAAGATAATAAGAGACGAATAATCCTCGTCCGATATCATCCCAGTAGAATACCATTCATTGTTATATATATTACACCGTGAGCACCGTAAGTAAATTTCTTGATTTTGTGTTTTTTTCCAATCTCCGACGCCACCATAACCTCCGTTGTTCCTCTCAGATCAGTTGTCAAATAAATCACTTTCTATGATACGTTGATATTTAAGAGAATTCACCATCTATAATATGTAAATATTATTATGCAATATTAAAATAAATGTGTGGTATTTAGAATGATGATTAAGTAAAACATTTAAGTTAAGAATTGGGGTCAAGAAAGTTGGATGTGATTATCTTATTTATTAGAATGGTAGATATGATTATTGTGTGTTTGATATAACATGTTATTTTGTAGATGTAATTTGAGAGATTTATGTATAAATAGATTTGGATTGTGTAAAAAATGTATGAAGAAATATTAGTAAAAAAATTATTTACTCTCTAATTAGAGTCATCAATATGGCCCGCGGGCGGGGTGTACTGCGACTTGTTAGGCCCACCGAGGGGCAGGCTTGAGCGGGCCAGCCTGGGCGCGTCACGGGTTGTTGGGGCGGTGCGGGCTAGCCCTCGAGCCAGTCCGCGAACTTATATAATTATATATTCTATGGAAAATAAGTTAAATTAAATAGATAATTTAATTAATAGTTATATTAAATTAATAAACACATAATTAATACATGTTTATACGTAATTTTTTATAAATACCACAATTAAAAAAGTTATTAGTACATTAAAATTTTAATTAAAATAAATAATATTCAATTTTTTTCTAAGTGGGCAGGCCCCAATTTTTAAGACCCGCCCTGGGGGGCCAGCCTATCCCGCCCCGCACCAGTATGGCGGGCGGACGACCGACCGGCCCGCCAAATTGACATCTGTCTCCAATATTATTATAATCATAATTAGTAAAATACTTAACCGTTAAGTGAATCTACAGAAAATACTAATTTATATAAAAAATTTGCAAATCAATACCCCTGTCAGCATTTTTTTTTATAGAAGTACCAGTTCGATTATGTGTACCATTTTCACAGCCTTGACGTACCTTTTTATATGGTATTACGTACCACGTCAAGCATTTATATGGTAGCCACATATAGTACTGTAAGATCCTTGCTTACTTAGAACTATGTTGGAGATGTTTTGTTACTGATTTTTTATCTTCACTCTCAGGAACAAGAAGATAAGAGGATTAAGGAAGAAGAAGGAGATAGACGAGATAGAGAAAATGAGGGAGACGAGAAAGCGAGAGGGAGAGAGAAAGGTTGTTGAAGATTTTCTATATTTCATAATGGGATCATCCACTGCTATGTAACCAAAGCGTTTAGGAAAAGACAAAACATAACTAACCAAATAACAATCTAATTGCTGCCTTTGTCTCCCCTGAACACGTCACCACTCACCAACGTATCTGGATCGAAATGGACAGCTTCTGGGAAATAAAATAGTTGGGCCTTAGCTTGTTAATCCAGCCTGCTAACATAGTCATGAGCTGAACCCATCAGCTAACCATTCTTGGGCTCAACTCCTCCAGACATCTCATCCTCGTACCCATCGACATTCACCACATCTTCAGACAACTCATCAGAGATACAAGATCTTGCATCACTCCTTCCTTTTAAGACTTCTTGCCCTCGAGGATCGAATTTAGGGAAAACCGACTTGATGAAGGCAAGATCTTCCCACGAGGCCTCTTCAGGAGTTGAGTACGCCCATTGAACCAGTACTTGTCGCACCGGTATCTTCCTCCTGACAATGGTTCTCCTTCCCAAGATCTGAATCGGGGCTATCTTGATCTCTCCTTGGTCATTTACCGGCGGTAACACTGGTGCGGGGCGGTGCTCGGGCTTGACCCTCCTTTTCAGCAAGGACACATGGAAGATCGGGTGTATCTGACTCTCGGCCGGTAACTGCAGCTTGTAGGCGACCTTGCCTATCTTATGGAGGATGGTATAAGGGCCATAATACTTCTGGGAAAGCTTCATCTTCCTCCTTAAGGCTAAGGAATTCTGTCGGTAGGGTTGTAGTTTAAGGAAGACTTCATCCCCACCTCGAATTCTCTTTCCACTCTTTTCATATCTGCATAGAATTTCGTTCGAGCTTGTGCTTGAGCCAAATTATCCTTTAAAATCTGTATGACCCTCTGTTTTTCTTGCAGGAACTCCTTCAATGACGCGTTGGGGACCTCGGCCAAGTCACCCATGGGGAATTGAGAAGGGTTATACCCATAAAGCGCAAGAAAAGGGGTCATCTTTATGTTCCGGTGGTAGTTGGTATTGTACCAAAATTCGGCCAAAGGTAGAAATTTGCCCCATGTTTTTGGTTTGAGATGGCACATGGCTCTGAGATAATTCTCCAAACACTGATTTACCTTCTCAATTTGACCATCAGTCTGCGGATGGTAAGCAGTAGAGAGGGATAACTCAGTTCCAATGGTCTAGAATAATAGCTGCCAAAACTGACTGGTGAAGATTTTGTCCCGATCTGAGACAATGTTGCTAGGTAGGCCATGCAACTTGTAGATGTTGTTGACGAAGACCTTAACCACAGTCTCTGTTGTGTAGGGATGTGAGAGAGCAAAGAAGTGGCCATACTTAGTCAACCTATCCACAATGACCAAAATGGAGTCCTTCCCTTCGGACTTGGTAGCCCTTCTATGAAATCCATGGATATGTTTGACCAAGCTTGCATGGGAATTGGTAGAGGTTGCAGCAATCCCGGGTACGGAACTGTCTCTGACTTAACCTTTTGACAAATCTCACATTCCTTAACCCAATTCGTAATGTCTGATTTCAGGCCAGGCCAAGTAAAGAGTGATTTCACACGGTTGTATGTACCAATAATACCAGAATGCCCTCCCAAAGGTGAAGTATGTAGGATATCAAAGATTTTATGCCTCAGCTCCGCTTTATTCCCTACGCATATTCTGGCAGAACTTCTGAGCATTCCATGTTTGTAAATGTAGTCCTGGGCTGCAGTAGGATCTAAAATCTTTGCTTGGATGATTTTGCTATAATGCTCATCCCCTTCATAGCTTTGCTGCACCTCATTTACCCACTGTGGTATTAGAGTAGAAATTGCATTGCACTCGGGCTGCTCATGTTCCATCCTAGACAATGCATCCGCCGCAAGATTTTCCTTTCCCTTTTTGTAATGAATTTCGTAGTCGAGGCCCATAAGTTTAGTAACCCATTTCTGCTGTAAAAGTCCATCCACTTTTTGCTCTAAAATGTGTTTGAGACTTTGCTGGTCTGTTTTAATGATGAAGTGGTTCCCTTGTAGGTAGTGCCTCCGCCTGCTTACAGCCATGAGCAGGGCCAAGAGTTCCTTCTCATACACGGACAACCCCTGATTCTTTGTACTTATCGCCTTACTGAGGTAGGCTATGGGATTCCCACACTGCATGAGAACAGCCCCAATGCCCTTCCCTGATGCGTCCGTCTCCACTACGAAAGGCTTGGAGAAATTTGGTAGGGCCAGGACAGGAGCTGTGGTCATCGCTACCTTAAGGTTCTCAAAAGCTCTAGTGGCTTCCTCCCCCAAACGAAAGAATCCTTTTTCAGCAACAGGTGAGCGGTTTACTGATCTGACCGTAGTTTTTGATGAACCTTCTGTAATATCCTGTGAGGCCTAAGAATCCCCTCAAAGACTTAAGATTTTTAGGTATAGGCCACTTAACCATGCAATCAATCTTAGAGGATCAGTAGATACCCCTTCAGTTGATATTATATGGCCAAGTAATCCACTTTAGATTTCCCAAAACTGCACTTGCTCCCTTTAGCAAACAGACTGTGTTTCCTAAGATTTTTAGCACAATGTTCAGGTGCTGAATATGATCTTCTAAGCTCAAGCTATACACCAAAATATCATCAAAAAACACCAACACGAACTTCCTGAGATGTTCTTCAAATACATGATTCATGAGAGCTTGAAATGTAGAGGGCGCATTGCATAAGCCAAAAGGCATTACCAAGAATTCATAGTGGCCTTGGTGTGTAGTAAAACTAGTGAGAGGTATGTGTTCATGCTTCATTCTGATCTGGAAATAACCTGATCTCAAATCAATCTTGGAGAAATATTTAGCCCCATGTAGCTCATCTAATAATTCATCAATGATTGGTATAGGAAAGTTATGTTTGATCGTCAGACTATTGAGGTACCTGTAATCTACGCATAACCTCCAAGTTCCATCTTTCTTTTTGACCAGGATCACAGGAGAAGCAAAAGGGCTGTTGCTTGTTCGGATCACCCCTGTAGATAGCATTTCTCTCACTTGCTTTTCAATCTCTCCCTTCTGAGAATGGTTGTACCTGTATGGTGGATGCTTCTTGGGAATGGCATCAGGTATCAAGTGTATTTGGTGTTCAATACCCCTGTTGGGAGGCAGGATTTTGTTTCCTCAAATACATCTGAGAATTGGGCCAGCAATTTGTTTATCTCAGGTTCTGTAACTCCTTCCTTTAGGGAACAAGTAGTGATAGAGTATATTCTGCCCAAAGGTCCTCCCAACTCTTGTTTCAAGACATGTTTAAGCCCTTTTGCAGCTATCCTCATGAGCTCGGCTCGATCTTTGATGGCATTTATGACAACTTTGCCCTACCCGTGCTCCACAGATAAGCTCATCTCACTGTAGTTGATTATCCCCTTGTAATGTTTGAGCCAATCTCCTCCTAGAACCATTTCACAGCCCCCCAGTCTGATGATTCTAATGGGTGGCAGAATACTTGTTTCTGTATTTCCCAAGAGAACTTTGGGCAGATTGTCTGGCTTATTATCTTTCCACCATCAGCCATACTCACTAACATGGGTGTAGTCAACTGTAACTCACATCCCAACCTCATGGCTGTTTGCTCATCCAAAAACAGTGAGTACTACCACTGTCAACTAGAATATGAATAGCCTGATCTCCCACAGTTCCCTTGACCCTGAATATGTAGAGCTAGTACTCCCAGATATTGCATTCAGGGACACTGTCATGTCCTCTCCTCCGGCTCTTCTTCTGTTTGATATAATGCATCTAAGTCTTGCCCAAAGGGGTTCCTTCTTCCTCAGCAGTCATCATGAGGTAGAGTTGCTTCTCCAACCTACACCTGTGGCCAGCAGTGTACGTCTCATCACAGTTGTAACATAACTTTTTGTCCCTCCTTGCCTTCATTTCGGCTGCTGTCAGGAGCTTTCTAGGTGGGTAACTGCCGTTCGTAGGTGGTTTTGGGGGTGGTCTGTTGGTTAACTCTTGGTTTGGGGGCTTGTAGGGAACCTTAGGATGAATGTTGGGCTTGTGCTGAGGGTTGAGCCTCTTCACTATAGCCTCTATGGTTGCCTCCTGCCTCTTGGCTAGGGCTAGGGCCTCAGTAAGGGTTTTGGGTTTCATGGCCAACACATACCCTTTTAACTCTTCCTTTAAGCCGCTGATGAAGCTAGAAACAAAGTAGGATTCAGAAAGCTCTTTGCTGAACAACATCATGTATGCCTTGAGCTCCTCGAACTTTTCGACGTATTGGTCCACATTATTAGTTTGACGCAGCTGGTGAAACTCTCCTATTATAAGTTCTGGCTCAATGAAATCGAACCTCTCAGAGATGGCCTTCGCAAATTTTTCCCAGGTCAGCGAATCTCTTCCCTCTGCATAATTCTGAAACCACAATTCAGCTTTCCCTTCCAAATATAGTGATGCAATCTGAACCTTCTGAGAGTCTGTCACTGTGTTCACAATCTGAAAATATCGATCGCACCTTCTCAGCCATTCTCTAGGATTAGTCCCATCAAATGAGGAAAACTCCAATTTAGGTAGAGAGTATTGGATAGGTGATGATGGACTAGCCCCTCTGTCCGCGTGAAACTCGCCTAAAATGGATTTTTGTGTGTTGCTTGAAGAGGGCTTACTCATAGCTTGGAACTGTTGTAGGATCGCCTGTAGTGTGTTCTGCATAGCATTCATTGAGGTTTGTATTACGTCTTGTCTCTGGTTAGAAGCTTCAATCTGGACTTGGAATTTAGTGATAGTCTCAGCAACGTCATTAAATTTTTGTTGGACCATCCTTTCATTGGTCTCCCTTTTTGTCATTTCATCAGCGAGCATTGCGTCATGCCTTTTTTGGACGTCTTGTAACTCTTTCATGTCTTTCGATCGTGTATTTTCTGCCATGGCTATCCAAGAATCGTGAGCTCTGATACCACTTGTAAGATCCTTGCTTACTTAGAACTATGTTGGAGATGTTTTGTTACTGATTTTTTATCTTCACTCTCAGGAACAAGAAGATAAGAGGATTAAGGAAGAAGAAGGAGATAGACGAGATAGAGAAAATGAGGGAGACGAGAAAGCGAGAGGGAGAGAGAAAGGTTGTTGAAGATTTTCTATATTTCATAATGGGATCATCCACTGCTATGTAACCAAAGCGTTTAGGAAAAGACAAAACATAACTAACCAAATAACAATCTAATTGCTGCCTTTGTCTCCCCTGAACACGTCACCACTCACCAACGTATCTGGATCGAAATGGACAGCTTCTGGGAAATAAATAGTTGGGCCTTAACTTGTTAATCCAGCCTGCTAACATAGTCATGAGCTGAATCCATCAGCTAACCATTCTTGGGCTCAACTCCTTCAGACATCTCGTCCTCGTACCCATCGACATTCACCACATCTTCAGACAACTCATCAGAGATACAAGATCTTGCAAGTACCTATGTACGTTCTATATGGTACTTTAATGTGTTATATGATGTGCCATTTTTCACTGTATTATGTACCACAATACGTTTTTCTATGGTACCTAAATGTATTCTATGACATACTTGCGGCGGAACAGGTACCAATGTGCAAAAATTTATTCAAATAGGTATCTACATATAAAAAAGTCTGACAGGATACTGACTTGCGAATTTTTATATAGGCTTAAATATTCTTTTCGTCTCGTAACTAAGGGGTGGTAACATTATAGGGACACGTATTTTAGTCGTTGGCAAAATAAGGACATTAACTTTAAAAAAGGCAATTTAGGGACGTTATACGACTCGACCCTGTATTTTGACCAAAGCCCCGACATGGCGCCCGACCCTCTAACATGTCTAGTCTTTAAGCGCACATGTCAGCGGGTCGGACGCCAGGTCAGTGGGTTTGGGTCAAAATACAGGGTCGGTCGTATAACATTCCTAAATTGCCTTTTTTAAAGTTAATGTCCTTATTTTGCCAACGACTAAAATACGTGTCCCTATAATGCTACCACCCCTTAGTTATGGGACGAAAATTTTAGTTTAAAGTTTATTATCTCATACCAAATTGGCTTATTTAATGCATGTGATTGGTCAGACATAAATTTAATATTACTCTTAAAAAAGATAAAAAAAAAAAGTTCCAAATAAAGAAAAATACTAACAAATTAAAATAAAATAAGAATACATTGAAAAATAAAATCAATTCAATAAAACATAAATATAAACAGATAGAAGATGTTAAGAAAAAAAATACAAAAATATATATTTCCGTTCCTATTTATGTCAAGTTAATGGGGATTGCGTCCTCTAGATACTTTCGTAAAAATTCGTTGAAATTATCTATATTTTAATACAAAAAGTATCAATAAAAAGGAAATTGCGAGATCTGGGACGATTACGTCCTCATTAACTTGGCATGGACGCGGTCGAAGAATCTCGTAAACTTCCAAGAATTTTGTATTTATTTTAGTTTTTTAAAATTTTGTTTTTAATAACCTATTCTTTAATTTTATTTTTATCATTTGCTTACTTTTTTATTTTTAGTTTTTAATCTCTTCTCTCTTTTTTATTAATTTTTCATTTATTTAAGGGAGAAAACCATTTTTGGTCCCCCAATGTTTGTCCTATGGCCGTTTTTTGGCCCCCGATGTTTTCACTTGCCACATTTAGTCCCTCATGTTAAATCCACGTCAATTTGGACGGAATGGGTCAACATTAGCGACGGAAATGCCGTCGCCAAAATTAGCGACGGAATTTCCGTCGCTAAAGGAAAAAAGTTAAAAAAATGATAAACTAAACATAAAAAATGAGGAAAAATTCCAAAAAAAGGAAAAAATTCACAAAAAGAGAATATTACTAATAAATTAAATAAAAAATAAATAATAATAAAATAAAATAAGAAACTATATTTTAAAAATTATTTTATTTTTATTATTATTATTTTATTTAAATTATTAGTCTATTCTCTTTTTGAATTTTTTACTCTATTTTTGAATTTTTCCTTTTTTTGGTAATTTTTCCTCATTTTATATGTTTAATTTATCATTTTTTTTAAACTTTTTCCTTTAGCGATGGAAATTCCGTCGCAAATTCTGTCGCTAATTTTTGCTACCATTTTCGTCGCTAATGCTGACCTATTCCGTCCAAATTAACGTGAATTTAACAGATGGACCAATTTGGTTCAGAAACATGAGGTACTAAATGTGGCAAGTGAAAATATCGGGGACCAAAAGTGTCCATAGGGTAAACATCGGGGACCAAAAATGGTTTTCTCCCTTTACTTAATTTATTATATTTGTTTTCTATTATTTAGAAAATGGCTTAAATATTTTTTTTCATCCCATAACTAAGGTGTGGTAGCATTATATGGACACGTATTATTCGTTGGCAAAATAGGGACATTAACTTTAAAAAAAATGGCAATTTTGGGACATTACACGATCCGACCCTGTATTTTGACTCAAACCCGCTGACATGTGTGCTTAAAGACTCGACTAGTCAGCGGGTTGGCGCCACGACAGCGGGCTTGGGTCACAATACAGGTCGGTCGTATAATGTCCCTAAATTGCAATTTTTAAAGTTAATGTCCATATTTTGCCAAGGACTAAAATACGTGTGCCTATAATGCTACCACCCCTTAGTTACGGGACGAAAAAAGATATTTACGCCTTTTATAAATGGTATTTTTCGTAGATACCCTAACCGTTTATAATATTTTCATAACACATACAATGAATATATAACATCCCTACTTTTATACCACAATCATCAATGTCCTCAATAATGTTGAAATCCAAACTTAAGTGATAGAATCTCATAGCCAGAAACAAAACTAGAACACAAAATATTATTTAAAAAGGAAAAAGAAGCAACAATTATTTCGAATTGAATTTAACACGCTAAGTTACAAAATGTCAAATATAAGAATCCAATGTCCACAGCAGATAAACGACTACGACTCGTCATAGCAGTAGCCTTTTTGGCTTTACGCTGATCGCTAAGAGCGATTAGACTCGTAGTAAAACGCAGCCTTTCTCAAAGTCATTTTCCTTTTGAAAAAATAATAACAATTAGTATACAACTAATAATAAAAAAAAAAAAAAAAACATAGACGACATTGAGTTCTGGTAAGAGAGCAGTTAAGAAGAAGCACATAGTCTTCTCTTTGTGTGGGGATCCATAGGTCTTCTTGTGCTTACCATTATCTCTCTTGTTTCCTTTGTTTTGTTCATATCTTCCCTATGCTTATAAGTTTATTACAAGCCAACATATGAAAACGCATACGTCTATTTGTTGATTCTTATTGGCTTTTATTCTTGTCTCATTACAGAGGGGCATTTTAATCATTAATTGTCTTAATTATTTCAAATGTAATTTGTGTTTGGTTTATCTCTTAGTTCATTGTTTTCCTCATGGTCAAGGAAAGGGAACAAGAAAATGTTCGCAAAGATATAACGTGGCTCATTACAAATTTCAAATGAGAAGTTGAACATGTACTTGATGTGATGTCGGCCTAGACAAAGAAAGTAGTCAACTACAACTTATTTAAACGGTAAGAATAATATTTATAGGTTACCATATCATCGATCACAATTGAACACACTTTGACTACCATAATTTATGTGGGTTTGAGACATTAACACACACAAGGAGAGTTAGTTTTCTAGAACAAGGTTCAAATTCGACTCATACTGGACTTAATTGAAGTATTTGGTTATGATAGCATTGTGTATCTGGAAAGACCGAAAAAACAACTTAAGCAAAAAATTAGGGAAAAGAAAAGGTGACATTTATTGCTATAGTATTGTATTATATTAAAGCTGATGGATAACTATAACTGTCGCTCTAATCCGTCAAATTAATTACATTGTAACCTCTATTTAAAATATAGTTAACTTAATAAATATTATGCCACAAATTTTTTACTGTAGTTATATCCCTATACATTTTTCCCCTTTTTAAACATTAAAAATTATAAATCTAAAAATAAAAGTGACATTAAACATAATTATATTTTAAGCAAAAGCATATAGTGTGCAAGGACGAGTAATATATATTTGTATGTGCATGTGATTGATGAAATTATTTAAAATAGGAACGGCGTGAATGTGTTTGACTTTTAGTCTAATTTAGGGCAACATAAGTACAAAAGATATAGCGGTCCAAGGAAATTTATAATGTGAATAGAATAACCCTTTGTGCTGACTTTGCGGGCCTTACATAGTTGTAAGCTTGTATTCATCAAAGGAATCTCAACTAACTACGCTTGTTCCATGATAAATGCATACAAATAAATACTTACGTTTGTGTGTGAAAAAAAAAAAAAGAAAGCGTCATTGTTGACTCTGATCAAATGATAATTTACAAATTTACTCTTTATCCATACATACTATGAAAAATTTTATATGTATATGTACTATAATAAACTGTGAATGATGTGTAGTATAGTAATTACCTCCAGTTAATTTGGCATGACAGATGCAATTAACATTTGTTTTATTTTTTATTTATCTCAATTCTATCCTTGAAAATCAATCTTTTTACATATTGAAATAGAAAATATGTTGAATATCACGTGTGTTGAGGAGTGTTTGTCCCACACCGAATTTGACAAGAAAATTTAATGCGTATATAGCTTGATGGTTAACTCCTCTTATCACCAATTGGTTTTAAGAAGGAATCCCATCAAGCTTATATCGGGCACCGATCCTCCGTGTGACGCATGTGCGTGGGCCTCTTTAACGGTTAATAATTACCGGAGGCCCCAACCCAGAATTTCTACAAAATATACTATCAACATTTAGTTGATTTTATCTATTACATATTTTGAAGTACAAATAACATCAAAAAAAGAAATTATATTATTTATGTTAAAGCACACACATGGTGTAAGTAAAAGAACCTGATTAACTTGATTTTGTAATCAGTTTTCAAAGAAAAAAATATAGTATTTATAAAAGAAAAAGGAAGAGATTTTTTGTCAATATCAGCCCAAGATTGTATAGTTATATCGAATACATGCTTTCTGTCTCATAGGAGTTTGGGATTTTTCAATTATAAGATCAAAAGTTGAATCGGATGGTGACTTTACCATGCATGCATGAGGTTAGATAGAACGTATCTATAAAGTTTTCCATCGCACTTTCAAGTGGGACCAAAAAATATTGCTTAGTGTATTTTTGGGAGTCCATAAGATCATTTTTCATTGAAGCAATGTTTACATTGGATATTATTATTAACGAACTATAAAATATAAATCTCGTGGATGATGGTCAAGAAGGGTTGAAAAGCCCTCTCAAGAATATTCTGTCTTTCATATTTACAATAATTTACATAAGTTATTAATATACACACTCAATTAATAGTTGGAGATGAAGATTGAAGTCATAATAAAAAAAGGCCTATATAACCTTCAAGCTGTGAATTTCTAAAAAAACAATTAGAGCTAATAATTTACATATTTTTTTTATCCATCCTCATATAGTTTTCCGGCTCATAATGTCATCTAATTTTTCGTTTGAAAATGTTGGATGGTCAACTGTGTTTTTTTTTCTAAATATTATATCGTGTTAGACTTTTGGAGTTACTATATTATATATTATAAACATAAATTAACGTGTTCAATACAAGAAAAATCAATGGAGTTATGGATCTGAACCGAACAATATCAAAAGTGCTTCAAGAATGTATTGCAATTGATGCACAACTATTCAAAGAACAATTAATTATTAATATGTGGTATCTTTTTGTTATTCATTAGTATTCTTCAGCAGTTCTGTTTACTGGATTGATATCGTGTCCAATTGATAATATGGAATGTTTCTTAAAAAAAAATACAAGGAAAAAATAAACCGAACCTCAAAACAAACAATCACAACGTTTACTTTTAGATTTCACCGCTTACATTTCAGCAACGGCACTCTTCTTCAACTCCACCAAGTACGAGAAAAAAACATAGAAAAGAAAACCATTAATATAACAAATTATTAATCTACGATGCATATTCCAATGCCCCTTTGGTAACAGTTCTCCTACTTATTTCTTTGTCACCATCTCACTTGTCTTCTTCCTTTGTCTCTCTGATCCTCACCTCGTTAACCCTACGATGCAATAAATTACACATAGACTCATTTACTCCCCCTTCATATACTATTTATTACGTATGACGCATCACCCGTTCCTTTACTCCATTATTTTCTCATTTCCCTAACAATCTTTTGATTAATGGTCGGAATATTTCAAGAACGGCGCGGTAATGAAAAGGGGAAAGACTTCAATCGATGAAGATGATGAGTTTTGCATCAACGATAATGTGGACATATTGATAGAGATTCTGACGAGGCTCGACGAAAGGTCTTTGGCCGTCGCCGCCGCGTCTGCCGCCTGTGGTGTGCGCTGACCACCAGCGAGGCGCTGTGGGAGCATCTCTGCTTCCGCCACGTGTCCCCTCCGCGGCGCGTAGCTCGAAGGCGGTGAAGACGGTGGTGGCGGCGCTGGGGGTACCGGCGGCTCTACACCGTGTGCGTCAAGCCATTCCTCGCCGCGCTCGTGAGGAACAAAAAGAAGGGCGGCGGCGCTCTCCCATGATGAAGAGGAGGTACGAGGTGGAGCTTTCTTTGTCTTGTCTTTGTTCTGCGTGGACTATTACGAGAGGGTTCTTCTCGGCGGCGGCTTCGGCGGCGGAAGTGGTGGTGGAGGGACGACGGCGTCGTCGTCTCCGAGGTTTCTGTGCGACGCTGTGAATCCTGTGTCGTCTTGATATTCTTTTTGTTCCATTTTTTTATTTAATTATTGTTATTTATATTGTTTTGCTATAATATTGGAGGAGGAAATAAGGAATAATTATTCTCCTTTTTTTTGACAATGAAACTAGAAAACCTCTGTAAATTATAGCGGCCAGACCACTAAGTTTATTAATTTAGAGACATATTAATACCTCGATAATTAATATTAATAAGGTAAACCTTAAATTCACCTATCTCTTACCGCACTAATAAGAACGTGAGTGAGTATACCTGCATATTACATATAATTAAACCTTGTTCGATAATTTATCAACTACTAATATTCATCATTTTATTTGTTGTAATGATCTTTAAATATGTGACATGATGGTCGTAACAAAGCTCATGAATTTTAGTTGTAATATTTTAGCAAATTTTATAAGTTTATAATCGTAATTTACGAATTATTAATTTTAAAATTTCAAAGGGACCAATAATTTTAAAGCGATTTCTAAGAACTCTTATTATTTTATCGAATTTTGATTCTAAATTAATACATTAAATTCGCAAAAAAAAAATATTATCTCCATGGTCTCGACTCAGACTTTAAAAAAAAAAAGTTTTACTGTAGTATGTTTAGTTCACCTAATGTCTATGCATATTTATTAATGTATTTTATACTGAACATTTTTTATCATTAATTAAGTTATTTAACAAATAAAATTTTAATTAAAGAATAAAATCAAATTGACATACCAAAATTGACAGTTTTTATCTACCATAGCTTTTATTAAGAGTATATATAGATAACGTCGATTTTTATGTTGTTTTGACACTATTCAAGAGTATATATAAAAAACGTGGATTTTTATATTGTTTTAACACTGTAGATGCAGCACTAGTAACAAGTTCATTATGAAAAAATTCATTTGAGAACAATTTCAGGAAATAAAATAAAGGCATCTATTTTTAGCTGTTGTCGTCCATATATAATTAATGGGATTTCAAGGTGGTCATTATCGGGTTTGAAAGGCCGACGTGTATACGTATCGACTCGAAATACGACAAAAAACGTACGAAAAACAGATCTTTTTAACGTGGTTCGACTCGTTCTTGAGTCTACGTCCTGGGATAATCGTTTCTTTACTCCGCTATTTGAAGAGATTACAAGTTTTGCAACTGTTAATGTTGACTAGCTCAAGCTTTGACATGTTGGGCTAAACATTTCAGCCACATTGTTGTCTGTCAACATTCGATTTTATCTTTCATGCCCAAAACGTTTAACCTTTTTTTTGTAGCTTTATTTACTTATATGCAGGACGTGGTAAGTGCTAAAACGAGTCCAAACCGTGTGGAAAGCGTGTGGAGTTGCTTGAACGAATTTAGGAAGTGCACTTACCATAAATAGAAGATTTGAAGATCAAAAGAGATCAAGTCAAGCTACGACCAAGATTAGAAGATCTGAAGGAGATCCAGTCAATCATTTTACCATAAATAGGAGATAAAGGATCGGCCATGAGATGAGAATATTCGAACTAAATATATACTATATTTAGGGAGATCTTCGAGAGATATTTGAAGAGATATTCAAGGGATCTTTTTACCAATTCAAGAGGGAGCCAAGGGTCTATAAATAAGAGTTATTTTCGAGCTGCAACTGACGACTTTCGAGAGAGCTTTCAAGAAGTAACTTTGAGCAACATATTGAGCGAAAACGATGAGCGAAACACATATCGAGTTTGAGCGATTTTTACTTCTTGCGAGAGTTGTCTTTTAGTCTAGCTTTTCAGAGGTCGTGAGATCTTGTAGGTTTAGAATCCTTCTTGATTCGTTCCGTTTGCTAGACTAGTTTTACCTATCTTTTTCGATAGTTTTTGTGTAATCCATATTTCTAGTGGATTTTCACCCCTTGGGGCTCGCAGCAAGTTATTTGACTTGCTGCATAAAACATCGTGTGTGTTCGTTTCGTTTTTATATCAATATTTCTATCATTTCCGCTGTGCGTTTATAAGTGATTTCGAGTGTTAGCCCAACATCACGTTCAACATCAGTATATTACTTTAGTGTTTTTACATCCATTGTGTACGGGACCGCCTTCAAAGTGGTATCAGAGCCAACGCTTGACGTCACTAAGCGCTTAACATCCTCTACATGGATATTACCAGTTCAAACAATATCGGCAAAGTTCCTGTTCTTGACGGCACCAACTATGCGTATTGGAAGGTCCGTGTTCGTCAGTGCATCAAGTCATCGACGTGCGAGCTTGGGAAGCAGTTCTCCACGGTTATACCCCACCAAGGACAGAACCCGATGCAGATGGAGAAGTCTTCGACAAGCCTGTCGAACTATGGACAGCACCCGAGCGAAGCCTGGCAGAATTCAACGACAAGGCACTCAACGCAATCTTCTCGACGGTGGATATCTTTATGTTTAAGATTATCCAGAATTGTACAACGGCCAAAAATGCGTGGGATCTGCTCGCGAGGTACTGTGAAGGTGATACAACGGTGCGAGAACCAAACTACGCCTCCTCTTAAGCCAATCGAGAATATCAGAATGAAGAAAGACGAGGATATTACGACGTACTTTGGGAAGCTTTTGACCATCTCCAGCGAGTGTGCCAGCCTAGGAGATCCTCTGTCAAACAAGGTATTAAATTCAAAAGCAATTCGTACACTAACAGAAAAATTTAATATGAAGGTGTCAGCGATCGAGGAGTCTCACAATCGCTACCATGGACTTCAACGTGTTGATGAACATTTTGAAAAATTATGAAACCAATCTTGAAGTCCAAAAGAGGGCCTCTCGTGGAAAGAGTCTCGCACTAGTCACTCAGCCATCCGATGAACTGATCGAGGTCGACCCCAGAAACGCAGAAGACATGGCCATGGTGGTAAAGAAATTCGCGAAGTTTTTCAAGAAGAAGAATGTTGTGCAAATGTTGGCCCAACATTCAGAAAAGCCCAGAATGCCAAGGCTGAACCTTCGTCAGCTCCTCCGTTCCCTAAACGGAAACCTTTGGGAGACTAGACGGAAAGCCAAAGAAGAACGTCAATTATGAGGCAGTCAGATGTTTTGAATGCCAAGGTTGGGGCCATTTTGCCAACGAATGTGCCAACGCCATTCGCCAGCGTGGTGGTAAGGTCATGTGGATCGACCTGTCAGACGAAGAAGATGAAGATGAAGAGGAAGAGCCTAAGCAATCATCTATAATCATCCAGTCGTTTTCTGACGACGAAGAAGATGAAGATAATCAAATCGGCCTTACTGCGGTAACTGATGTTGAGCCAACATCTGACTCAACATCTGTAAAACATATCATTTTTGATTATGATGATTCAAACTGTCTTGATGGTCTTTTGAGTTGTGATGAAACAGAGCCTGACACTGAGAATGGTGAAGAAGCCTTTAAGCTGTTAACCACGCAATACGAGTTAGAAAAGGCGAATAACATCCAACTCCGTGCCGCGGTGAAATTGTTGGCCGAGGAAAATGAGAAGAACGAAAGGTCATTGAGGACTAATGGACGGCATGAACAAATTGGAAGCCGCTTTGACACGAAAGGACAGGGAGATCGACTCACTTCAAAAACGACTCAATGAGGCCGACAACACTTTTGCTAATGGAACAGGAGCAAAACGAGTCATGAAGAGGTACTGTCTCTTGGTATTTATGATAAACAAGGTCTAGGATATAACCGTAAGTCTGCGAGTGATAGTGCAAAACTCTTGTCCCATGAGAAGCCTAAGCTTGTTTTTGTTAAAGCTCAATCCGTAAATGACGAAGTTACGATTCCTAAGGATATTCCCGAGCATGTGACCCCAAAAACTCATGATAAATCTTTTTGTGTGAACACTGTAAGAAATCAGGCCATTTAAAATCATACTGCTGGAAATTGAAGAGAGAGATTTCTGCTAAGAAATCGATGTCAGCTGAGATGTTACCCAACATGTCAGTCAACATTGAGAAATCAGTGTTGAAGGATGTGTCTGGAGAAATCAGTTGGCGTTTCTTCGAATTCTAGTAAACAGAATGTGGTTAAATCTTCCAAAAGCTTGGATTAGAAACCAGGGGATAAAAGTCTTGTTGTGTACACCTCTTTGCGAGCTAACGTTACAGGTTCATGGTACTTCGATAGCGGGTGTTCCCGACATATGACGGGTACCAAAGAGTATCTCAGTGACTACACACCTTAAGGAGTGGATCTGTGACTTTCGGAGGTGGTTCCAAAGGTCGAATTCTCGGCCGAGGCAGACTCAATGTCCCTGACTTTCCAAACTGAGCAACGTACTTCACGTAGAAGGACTTGTCGCAAATCTGATCAGCATAAGTCAGCTGTGCGATGAGACCTTGAGGTAAGGTTTAATAAGGAGTGTTGTGAAGTGTTTAACCGAAATTCTGTTCTAGTGATGGCAGGAAAGAGATCTAGCGACAATTGCTTACCTAGTTGGTGACAAATCTGGTGTGAAAGACGTGTGCCAACTCTCAAAGGCCGAGGATGATGTTGTCCTTTGGCATTTCAAATTGGGCCACGTTAATTACAGAACATTGGAGCAACTTATCAAACATGACGCAATCAGAGGCATTCCGAAGCTTAAGGAGTTTGGTAAGGTTGTTTGTGAGTCGTGTTTGAAGGGTAAGCAAACACATGTTAGTCACAATGTTGACCAACAAGCTGCCCAACATTTTAAAACTGCTCACTGTTTTCAATTAGTTCACATGGATTTGATGGGTCCTATGGAAGTTGATAGCATAGGGTGGTAGAAAATATGCTTATGTGCTCGTGGATGATTTTTCTAGATATGCATGGATTTTCTTTCTTAGGGAAAAATCAGAATCGGTCGAGTTTTTCAAAATTTTGTGCTATGATTCGAAACAATTTCAGTGCTACACTGTTTTTCGCATTAGGTCTGACCATGGTAGAGAGTTTGAGAATCAGTTCTTTGATGAGTTCTGTGATAAGAAAGGCATTGTGCATGAGTATTCGTCTCCTAAGACGCCCCAACAAAATGGGGTGGCCGAAAGGAAGAATAGGACGCTACAAGAGATGGCTCGTGTTATGTTCTTTCTAAAATGTGTCTAAGCGATTTGGGCTGAAGCTCTGCATACCGCATGTCATATTTCGAATCGTGTATTCTTTAGGCATGGTACAAAGGAAACCCCGTATGAATTATTGAATGATAAGAAGCCTACAGTCAAATACTTCATGTCTTTGGATGCTTTTGCTACATGCTGAATGACCGTGAATATTTGACAAAGTTTGATTCAAAAGTGACGAATGCATCTTTTTAGGATATCTCGTCCTAATAGTCGTGCTTATCGAGTATATAACTTGCGCTTGAAGTCCTGTTCAGAATCAGTGAATATTGTGTTTGATGATACTGCTGATCTTAGCAGATGTCCCCTCAAGTTGATATTACAGATGTTATACAAGTTGTCATGAACAGAGGAGACTGAGGATAAAAATGTTGAGCCAACATCTGACTCACATCTGTGCCGGAACAGAACACTGAGGCTGGACCCAGTGAAGTGCGACGATCCACCAGCTAAGATTCAGAAAGATCATCCCGCTGATCTTATAATTGGAGATGTGAACGAAGGAAGGAAGACCAGAGACAAACCACGAAAGGATTATAATTCCATGGTAAGGAACGCGTGTATGAATTCGCTATAACGCTGAGGTACGTTTTAATTGCTTTGTTTCTGAGATAGAACCCAAGAATGTCCTTGAAGCTCTCAGGATAATTGCTGGATAAACGCGATGCAAGAGGAACTCTTGCAGTTCGAGAAAAACCAAGTTTGGACATTAGTGCCACGGCCGAAAGACATTAATGTCATAGGCACCAAGTGGATATTTAAGAATAAATCTGATGAACTTGGTAGGGTTGTTAGAAACAAGGCACGTTTAGTAGCTCAGGGTTACACGCAAGTAGAAGGTATAGACTTTGATGAGACGTTTGCTCCCGTTGCTAGGTTAGAATCGATTAGGCTTTTGTTAGCTATAGCATGTTGGCTTAACATTACATTACACCAAATGGATGTTAAGGTGCGTTTTTGAATGGGTATATTGATAAGGAAATCTATGTCGAACAGCCTAAAGGGTCGAAGATCCCCATTATCCTAACCATGTCTTTAAGCTGCAGAAAGCATTGTACGGGTTGAAGCAAGCGCCTCGAGCTTGGTATGCAAGGTTAGCAACATTTTTGCTTGAGTTTGGTTTCACTCGAGGTGAGGCGGATCGCACTCTTTTTGTTAAGAGGGTCGGATCCGATATTTGATTGCTCAAGTATATGTTGATGACATTGTTCTTGGTTCAAGCTCACAAGTTTTATTAGATCAGTTTGTGCAGGCAATGAACACTACCTTTGAGATGTCGATGATAGGCGAATTAAACCTATTTTCTAGGTTTGCAGATTAGCAAAGCAGCGACGGGATCTTTATGTCCCAAGAAAATACGCCAAAAACACTGTCAAGAAGTTCGGATTGGACACTGCTAAGGTATGAAACGCGCCATGGGTTCCTCGCAGAAGGTAAGTAAAGACGTGTTGGGCAGAATGTTTGACCCAACATTGTACCGTTCTATGATAGGCAGTTTATTGTACTTATCTGCGAGTAGACCTGATATCATGTATAGTGTTGCGTATGTGCTAGATATCAATCTGAACCTAAGGTGTCGCATCTTAATGCTGTTAAGAGAATACTTTCGTTATGTGAGTGGATCGTGTAGCCTTGGATTATGGTTTTCCAAAGATACTAATTTGAGTCTTGTAGGCTATAGCGATGCTGACTGGGCTGGTGACGAAGATGACCGCAAGAGTACAAGTGGTGGCTGTTTCTTCCTAGGTAATAACTTGGTTTCATGGTATAGTAAGAAACAAAACTGTGTGTCTTTATCTACTGCTGAGTCCGAATATGTTGCGGCGGGTAGTTTGTTGCACGCAATTATGTGGTTGAATAGTATGTTATGTGACTATGGGTTAGAGTGCGAATATGTGCTTTGTATTGTGATAACCTTAGTGCCATTAACATCTCTAGGAACCCCATCCAACATTCTCGAACAAAGCATATAGATATTAGGCATCATTTTCTGAGAGATATGGTCGAAAAAGAGTTAGTCCGCATCGAGCATATAGACACTAAGAATCAGTTAGCAGACATTTTTACGAAAGCATTGGATTCCGAAAGGTTCTCGGACCTTAAAAATCCATAGGTTTGCACATGTTAGTTTAGATGTTGGTCCAACATTTGGATCAACATAGCTATGTCGATTTTGATAGTTACTGCTTTAATGTTTGGTTTAATATTCTGTTCTGTTTTCCTGTGAAATGACTTGATTCTTCTTGATTGGTCCCTAAATAAACCCGACCCCTCTTTTATAGGCTCTTGGTAATACGTCCCTAGGTACACGGCATTCGCTGTGACGATGTACTCTTTGCGACTAAAAACCAATCCTTTTTATTGTGTTGAGCATGCTTATAAACTCTCTGCTAGATATAGGCTCTCGGTAATAGAATTCCTTAGGTACAGGCATTCGCGGTGACGATGTATACTATGCGACAAAAAGCCGATCCTTGAGGCAAGGGAGTATAAGGGCAGTGCATATTTTCGGTTGGATATATTGAGGTGAAAGGGTAGAAATAAAGGGAAACTGATTTTGAGAAGGATTAAGCAGATAAGTCTAGGATTACGGAATTAGAATGTTGAGTCAAATGTTGGGGCAACATGTGATCGTCAGTTCGATATTGCTACTTTCTGTGCTTTCGTTTTGTTTCGTGTCTGTCTTATAGTACTGTTTTTGTTAGTCTTGTGTGTCAGTTTAGTTATCTCTCAGAATTGCACTAGAAACTCTCGAAGAACAGCTCTTTACACTTGTCT